>JAKGDA010000010.1:600000-837891 GCA_021596325.1 Parafenestella ontariensis | reverse complement strand
ATCCAACATCAACGACTCCCGATCCAACATCAACGACTCCCGATCCAACATCAACGACTCCCGATCCAACATCAACGACTCCCGATCCAACATCAACGACTCCCGATCCAACATCAACGACTCCCGATCCAACATCAACAACTCCCGACCCAACATCAACAACGCCGGATCCATCAACAAGCTCAAGTGCAACCCCATCACTATCGTCCAGTGAAACTCCTTCCTTGACTTCAAGCTCGAGTGCGACTCCTTCCTTGACTTCAGAGATTTCGTCATCCTCGATCTCGGCTATCTCATCACTACCAATCCCAAGCCCAACCCCAGATACTAGCTCGTCTTCTAGCTCAACACCAACCCCGACGCCGAGCTCATCATCAACCCCTATTCCGATTCCTACTCTGACTCCTACGCCAAGCTCATCATCAAGTCCAAGCCCTTCATCAACTCCAACCCCCACGAGCTCATCCAGCTCGTCGTCCAGCTCCTCTCCAACTCCCTCGCCTACTCCCACACTCCGTAACCCTTCTTGCCCTGCAGACGACGGCCAGACATACAGCACAACGAACGGAGACTTCATCATTGAGTGCTACTATGATCGCTACAATGCTGACCTCGCAATGACATACCAACCTAGGAACTTTGCTCAGTGTATGCAGGCTTGCGCTATGATGTCCCAGTGCACGGATGTCTCATATCTTCCAAACGGACCATGTTACCTGAAGTCGGGTATCGGACAAGCTTACTCAAATACTAACGTATGGGGTGCTAGAAAGAAGTCTGTTGGCGGGGTATCGGCCCTGCCCGTTGCAACGCCTACTCCAGGTTCTGTCGTCTGTCCTGGTTCTGATGGCCGGGTTATCAACGAAGGTGGGGACAATTTCCAGGTGGAGTGTGGGATCGATCGGTACGACGCCGATATGCAGATGGCTGTGTCGTATCCCGGTTCATACGAGGGCTGCTTACGCAACTGCGCTGCTCGCTCTGGTTGTGTCGACGTTTCGTACATCCAGGGAGGGCCATGCTACTTGAAGAACGGCGTGGGGGCCCCGAACCGCAACTACAATATTATCGGCGGAAGAATGCTCACTGGCACACAAAGCTCTACGAGCATTCGCTCAACCTCTACCGCGGCTGTAATCCAGTGTCCTGCCGACGATGGCACGAATTATCAAAGCGCCTGCGGTGCGGTATATACTATTGAATGCGGCACCGATCGTAACGACAATGACAGTAGGTTTCTCTGACCTATCCTACGATGATCCCCACTAACCAATCTCACAGTCAACGGTGGCCCTATCTACGAGTACGACCTCAACGACTGTATCAGCGACTGCGACAATACCCCCGGGTGCGTCGATGTATCCTACATGCCAGGAAACCCCGGCCCATGCTACCTGAAGGACGGCGTCGGCGCCGTCCGAAGAAACGACGACGTCAACGGTGCACGCCAGATCTCCGGATGCACCAGCAAGTCGAAGTTTAAACTGCACCGCAAGCGCGTCGCCCCAGCTGTGACGAAGACAGTGAAGCACGAGACGCTCGCTGCGAAGACAGTAGTGAAGCGCGATACTCCCGCTCCGTACGGGCCGGAGTACACCTTCACTACGGACAACAGCCTGCCAACGTCGACTATAACCGAGCACGTCACAAGTACTCTGTATGTATTCTTTCTCCTCGGGATTGCTATACAATTTGCTAACGAATCTACTACAGCACTTTCGCCGCATTCGGCGGCGACACTACAACGACACAGCACCTTACTGCGACGGAGACCAGCACCAGCTTCATTGATTATCCTCCCCAGACGGTCACCATAAACATCTACATCGTTACGTGCACTGGGGTTGCCCGCCTTGACGCCCTCGCCGCCGCCCCTGCCGTCTAAGCGCGGCTGATCCAATCTGACTGGCTCTCTTTCTCTCTCTCCGATGAGAAGGTTTATTGCTGCTAGGCAAGGCCGGAGACTTCCTTCCACACTGCATGAACTGTCGCTCCTTAATACGCCCTTGTCCCGGTGGCGTTATTAGTTCTTCGAAGGACTTCGGTCCGTTGCGATGTGGTTGGGTGATGGAGATGTATGGAGTTACATTATTTAATACATCGTTTTTTCTAATGGGGAACTTGCTTCATATTGTGACTTGTGCATGCTGTGATCTAGGAAGAAAAACAGGTGAAAGATGATGTTGCTGATATCGTGTCGATGTGGAGTTGGAAGTGGGACGTTCATAAAGTGATCAAGATAAAGGGCTAGAGCTGTGCGCTCGATTCTGAAGCAATCCATTCTCAAGGCTACTACATAATCGTCACCGAGACCTTCTTCACTCAAGACTAGTAAAGAATTACTGTGGACTCTGATGAAAGAAAACGTTCTGGGAGTTTAAATTTCTTAATTGACCGTCCTCCACAGGGCCAAATCCGTGAAACTCAAATCTGCCCTAGGAGAACCGCGTCAAATCGCGACCCAACACCAAATTTCACTCTACATCAACGATCCAATCCAATCACACAAGAACCCCCTCACCCCATCAGCATCTCTTCTTCCCATACATACCTGCGACATACAACGGCACATCGCTCTGTGCAAAAGCAAAGATCAACCCTCTGCGCTGCCGCATCACCACATCCCCATCCGCATCCCACTCGGCCTCCAAAACCGGCTGCAACATATCCAGGAAGACACCAGCGGCTTTCGCCTTCTTATAACACCTCTGCACGCCCCTTGTAAGCCCCCCCTCCTCACTCCTCAACCGCCACGGCGTCCCGCCCGCCTCCCACGTTTTCAGCTCCCAGGGCGGGAAATACAAGTACAATTCCAGCCCCGCGTCTTTGAACATGGTTCGCACATCCCTGATAGGGTGGGGTGCGCGATGGAGGAGAGAGTCTGCTATCGTTCGTTGAGTGCTCTCTAAGAAGAACACTTCCACGCGGCGGAGCGAGGGGAAGTATAGTGTGTTCTTCTTCACCAAACACAAATTATTCAGAAAACTCCCCGTCGTGCCACTTGCCTCACTGATCCGCAGCACCTCCAGCGTGCGCGGAAACACGTCCTGCGGATTCGGCGGCACTGTACGTAGCCCGAGGCCAAACCCCGTGAGCGCCTTCATCGTCACGCCGATCTGCGTCAGCGCGTCGAAGGCCCGGAGATCAAACAGTGTGTTCGCGCGCCCGGGGACATACATCGCCGTCAGATCCGCGGGGAGTTCCAGGACCGCCAGACGCGGGAGTATGCGGCCCAGCGCGCCGGCAAGGAAGCTGTGGTGTTTCCAGTCCGCGGGGTGGACGGGGTGTGTTTGCGCGCTGGGCGAGAGCATGGTGCTGAAGAGCGGGAAATCCATCAGCCAGGCGTTGCCGAGCTTGAGTTCGTGCAAGCCTGGCAGACAGCAGATTAGCACGCCGAGTAGCGCGGGCACGACGTCGTCGTGTAGGGCGGCGAGCCATTTCTCCCTATGCCGTTCTTTCCGCGCGAAATGTGCGATGACTGCCGTGCACTTTTCAAATAGCGCTTTTCGTGACCCCGATACGAGGCGGTCTGGCGCGGTGACAGGCAGGTACTCTTTCACCGATATGCCGCGCTCACAGCGCCGCACGCGGGCTTCGCTTGTGCTGCTGATTTCTAGGCTGCGCACTTGCGCGAGGAGATGTGGGTGCTGGGCGAGTTCCCACATGTACTGGTCGATGTATGTTAACTTGAAGCTGGGCTCTTTAAGGAGCCATTCTTGCGCGATGGGACGCCATCGTTGCGAGACGAGGGCCAGGTTCGCGAGGTCGGTGTTGCGGTTTAGGTGGGTAAAGTGAGCGGCGATGGAGAGGAGGAGCTCGTCGGGAAGGGAGTGGATTGTGGTTGGTGGTCGGGGCATTTTGAGTTGGGCTGGGCGCTTGTGAGGCTGGGGTGGATGCGTGATATAGCGGGGTTGCAGGGAGGCTGCAATAGGCAGCGGCAGGCGACTCTTAAGTTGAGTGGAGGCAGAGAGCGAGTGGCCAGGCAGTGAGAACGAACACATTACATCAGGGTTTCAAGATATCTCGACATGCTAGAGTGAGTCACGGACAAACGGACGCGGTGGCTCGACCGCAGCGCGGTGTCACGTGGCGTGTCTTTCACTCTTCGCGAACTTCAAGTTTGAATCGCCCGACGTAGCCTAGCCACTATTGACATTCTAGTTTTCACAGCAATCGATAATTTCTCAGAATCCGTAGCAGCGGCGGCGGGCAGTGAATCACTATACGTGTCCTATCACGTTCATAGCATGCCATCAATTTGCGGCATAACAACAGAGTCATAGACATATTGGTTTGCTATCCTGAGTTGTGAGTTCGCCATAACAACAGTCACAATTCCTGTACTGAGCAATCGCTAACTTGAAGGTCTCAATCTCTCCAGCAAGTTACTCCTCAGAACTCATACAGCTGAGGTACTGTACCACTTCATTAAGTTCCGAGCACCTGACAATATCGTGTCTATCTTACTCCATCCGCATGTCATCCTTCCCAGCATGTAGCCTCCTGTGCTCGACTGCATTAGGACAATCTACGCTCGAACACGACGACGAGGGCGTTTGGTGTTCTTCGGGGCTCCGCCCTGTGGGAGCAAGTAGAATTTCCAGTCAAGGAAAGACCATCCTGCGCTGTCGAACTTGGAGCCTTTCGGATAACGCACAGTACGGTTCTGCACGGTCCGTTTGACGTCTTGCCTAAGCCGCAAAACTGCCATGCGCTGGTCCAAATCCTTCCCGGCTTCTCTATGAGCCTTCTTCGCACGGTATTGGTCATCGTCTTCTTGTCTCCCCAACATATGCACATCTACATACTTGTCTGGCCCTTTCGCCGCCTTGGGAACATTCTTGTTGACTGAGAGAGTTGTCTTCGGGATGACGATGGTCGCTCCGAGGAATGGCACTTCTGCGGGCGCAGGAGTTGATTTCATCTCGACTCGAAGACTGAAGTCGAACTGAGACAGGTCTGCATGATTGTGAGTTCTTGTCAGCTGTTAATCTATTTGGAGGAACTTACCTAGCAATTCTCGAAGTCGCCGCTTCGGTTCTCGCTTGCCGCGAGGTCTAAGAACCCATAGGCTAGGATCAAATGTATGGACCGTCGACTTGTGCGGCAGAATGTTGGTGTCCCACTTTGTATTCTCGACACCGTGGAAAAAGACAACATCTTCCCAGCACTTGCTACTGAATGCAGTCCCATTCATAAGCCCGCAGTAATCGTGAGCATGCTTCATGAAGAGATGGTGGTCAATCATCGATACGCGGCGCCGAACGCTCGCTTTAGAGTTGAGCTGCGAATATTGCCGACCTGATTGGGCGAAACGCCAGGCTTCGAGTGGTGACAGGAAAGATAATGCCGTAAGCTCCTTGCGCATATCGAAGAGCCTCTTCTTGGTTCCCGTGTAGAAAGTAATCTTGACGCCCTTCTTGGCTAGTTCCGACAGTATCGAGAGGTAGTTGAGTTTCCCTTTGTCCGCGGCGTAGCATTGTGTGATGCTGGTACGAGGACATGTCGTGAAGAAGAGTTCGATGTGTCTCATTTTCAGCATATGTAGTGGAATTTCGTTATACCTCTGCAACAGAGCGAACGTGTACCGGTTGCAGGATTTGAGGTGAAGGTACTTGAGAGTGAGTGGAATTGTTTTGGCAAACATAAAGAGTTGCTCGAGAGTGAGATCGTGCTCGCTGATGGAGTCTTTAGTGATCATCCCATTTATGGTTACAGCATTGCTCGTTGGACCCCGGAAGACGACAGTACGCGGCAGACCCAGGAGATCCATGGGAATATCCAAGCGCTTCAACTTTGCGAACCCGGTCAGCGTAATAGTGTGCCTTCCCATGTTCCTCCAGTCAAGATCCTGTTGATGGTTCAGGACCTCAACCTTGGCTGGGCCCTTCCACCGTGAGTTCTCCGCAATGGTCAGTACCTCAAGGTTCTTCTGCATCAACCGGAGCGCTGGACCTTGGAATGGCAGAACGGGCAGCAACTCTATGTTCAGGTTTGGTAGCTTAGAAGGTGGCAGGCTGGCGGGACGTGGTGGCCGGGCAGAATCGAATGGCCTCGCCTCAGGGAGCTCAAATGTAACCGACTTAATGTTTGGACATAGTGATACTAGAATGTCTAAAAAGAAAGCGTGATTCTTGCGCCAGACAGGCCCTGAATTGCCCTGGCTCTGTCGAATGTCATCCCAGACGATATCACCCCCAGTGTTCGCCGCGATCACTTTGCGTATAACTTTCAACGTGTTTTGATCGAAATGCGGTGGGCCCAAACAACGGCATTCAGTGTGGTGGCGACAGCCGTAGTCTCCAAGATCAACGCTGTTGACTTTCTCACAAAGCTGAGGGCGACGAATCAACAATTCGAGGACTTGCTTGATGTGGTTCCTTGGGATGACGAGTTTCTTGATCAAAGCCTCTTGAGTGACATGGTTGACGTGTTTGTTGACCCGCGCAAGGTTGAGGATATCGTTGCTGCCACATAGATTCGTCGCTATGACATGCAGTAGCTCGACTGGTAGATGGAGCAATTTAGTGGGCTTGGGGTTTCGGGAGATTTTGCTGCGTGGTCGGTGATGTGCTGGTGAACGGTGCTCAGTGCCATCTTGGGTCTCGGACGGAACAGATTCAGCTGACACGTTCTGGAGTAGAGGATGTGAAGCGTTTGATACGCCCGCCGAACTCACAATACGCTTGTTGCTGTGGCTAGACCGCTGGGTTTGCGGGGAAGGCGCTGAGGGCGCCATTGCGAATATCGATTGTGAACAGTATAATCGTTGAGTTGACCTCCTGCGGGATCGTTAGGTTGAGGCGAATAAATAGTTATCGAGTTGACTGAGCGAGCAAGTTGACCGAAACATTATTATCGGATTGCGAGCTCGCCCGATTAGTTACCGGCTCCGCAGTCACGGTACCTGTGACAAACGCACTGGTGCAGCAGCGCGGTGGGTGAAATATCGACCAATCTGCTAATTTGTATCCGAGACAAAGTTCAGTCACCCAACGATAACTTGCCCTTCACTGCTCCGTTGAGGTAGCGTGAGCGCTTGAACGCGATGTTATCGTGTGTATAGAGTGAAGGTGCACCCAAGTAGGAGGAGCGACACGTCGAACGCCAAGGCGCTAGGCGGTAACGTGTGCACGACATTCCGGGTAGGCGCCTACGCACTGCACATTCCCGAAGATATCAATTCAGAGGAATACGTGTAGGCTTACTCGCTTGTTGTTGATTTAGAGAGGAAAATTCGTCGGGGTTCGGTCTATCATACCATCATACTGTCTCAGGTTAGCTAAGTGCATGTCTCTGGTCCTGGAAAGTAATCGGAGGCGAGGAGCTTGTGAATCAGGGTTCCATATCTAGGCCGCGACACAAGTTGCGCATCTGGAGGCTGCAGCCTCACGATCCTTTCCCTGCTTTAATATTGAATGAGATGTTTACCGTCACACCCTAGATCATGCGTTGACGACGCGCTTCGACTGTCCTCCTACCCGACACAACCAGTCATTGCAAGCAACCTATCCTCACCTAGTTGAATTCTCCCCTGATAGCTCATGTAACACCGTTACGCCTCAATTCTGCACTTACTCACCCCTCTGGCCCTAACATCTATCCATACTTTTTTGGAAGAGAGCTGTGTAGCGAGTCGTCGCAGTTCCTATCCGGATCAGACTCCCGTCTGCGCGTCCATTGCAGGCACTCATTCAGGGTGCTATGTAGTATGTCGCTGAGCTTGATGTCGTTGAATACAATGTTAATAACATAACCATTGTGATGAGTTCCCTGGCTCTTTACAGTGCTACCTTGAAAAGTCGTTATGGAGCTTCGACAGTTGCGAAAAGCGATTGATCGTTTCTATGCCTAGCTAACAGAACAAACGGGTTCCGCCAAATGTCGTTCTCCGCAGGGGCAAGAGATCATTAGTGAGTTCATCTCAAGTCGGAGGGCCAAGGGTGAATTGGAGATATTGCTGTATTTGGCGGTACGAACATTAATCAAAGTAAAGATCGGACAGCTGACGTGATTGACTATAGTTGATCGCCAACTGGTGCCGGAGACAAATGTTGCCGGGATGATCGGCGAGAGACGACGTACGCGAGCTCGGTTCGATGCATGGCACTACAACTTGATGATTGGCTTTAAAAGGGCCCACCTCGTCGACCCACATCAAATATTCCCCATCCGGACGTTGTATTGTGATACATCTAAAAGCCCGAAACATGCTCAGCCGCCAACGCATCCAATAAATGGATATGGAAAGGCGCTGAAACATGTTTAGCTGCGTGCATAAGAAGCAAAAGAAAGGGGCAGAAGTAATTGGCTGAAGCTTTGTTGACAAAAAGGTGTTGTGGTTCGGTAGGGTGGCACCCGACAAGGCGTCCCGACTAATCAATGATGACGGCGCCACACTCCGGGAAGCACGCCTCCGCAACACAACAATCTGGCCTCGCCTGCGATGGTATGGAAAATTGGCACCAATGACAGGCTGATGGCCCTTAATGCACAAGAGACGTTACTTGGCGAGCGGGAGGGCTTACATCCGCTAAAATGTGCCCAGCATGTCTAGTGCTGACTGCGGGTGGTGGTATATGTTTCTGGCAGTCTTGCCCATAGTTGAAGACGACAATCCTTCGCTCTTTCCCCGAGTAACAGGTTGCTGGTCGTGCGAGGCAAGCGCATCTGGCTCACCGTCCAGCAATATGGCTCTCTCTGAGTTGCTCAACCGCGTCGCCGCGTCGCCCACACTCGTCCTCCTCGTCTCATCCGCCGTTCTCTTTACAGCCTACACGGTTGTCCATACCTTATTCCTTCGGCGAATGCCCTCGAATGCGCCACCCGAGGTCAGCGACAACCTCCCCATAGCAGGCGCGATTGGGTTCTGGACAGAGCGATGGACCTGGTTCAGACGGCGGCGCAACCAGTCCAAGACGGGCAACTTCTCCTTCCACGCGGGGCCAAATACCATTGTGGGACTCTCGGGTGACAAGGGCCGCCAGCTCTTCTTCGAGTCGAAAGACTTGGGCTTTGGGGAAGGGTATGCTGTCTTGTTTGGACAAGCACCCAAGGTAAAAGTGCACGACGATGGCGACGGCAAGGAAGATGATGTGAATAAGCACTTCGAGCGCCGTCTCACATACTTACTAAAGAACGAGCAATTCCGCCGCAAACTGCCCACACTCATCTCCGACACGCAGGAAGCGATTGATGCTATCAGAAACGACCCAAGTGGCGTCACCAATCCCTTCGAAAGCCTGTACCGCATCGTCTTCCGCCTAACTATCCGCATGGTCGGTCCCGACGAGATTGCTGAGGACGCAAAGATGCTGGAGGAAACGCTGAGGTACTTTGAGATGATCGACAGCAGCGCGACTGCAACCTCGGTCATGTTCCCCAAGTTTCCCTCACCTGCTGTTCTAAAGCGAACATATGCCGGCGCACGACTCTACATGGCGATTGAGAATCTCATCAAGAAGCGCGCTGCGAGCGACGAGAAGCACGATGACGCATTGCAATACATGCTGGACCAGGGCGACCGAACCTTTAAGATCGTCGAGTTCATCGTGGGAGCTTTGTTCGCAGGTCTTCTCAACTCGGGTATCAACGCTGCATGGGTGATGTGCTACCTTGCTACATCACCCGAATGGCTCGCCAAAGCCCAGGACGAGGTCCGGAACACCGCAGCCAAGTACGCCAGGGATCCCTCCGCACCTCTGCGCCATCAACTCGACGACGTACCCTTAGAGGCTTGGGAAGCTGAGTTCCCGGTTGTGGATATGTGCTTGCGCGACTCTATCCGCTTGAATCTGCTTGGCACTGCCATGCGGAGGAATATTAGCGGCAAGGCTCTTCCAACTGGCAATGGTAACGAAGTAATCCCTCCCGGCGCGTTCGTTACGTATGCTACTGGCGACATACACCTCGACCCTGAAGTCTACGCCAACCCTCTCAAATGGGACCCATCAAGGTACCTGCCAGGGCGCGCTGAGGACAAGAAGAAGTCTATACATGGCTTCGTCGGATGGGGATCCGGCAGGCATCCATGCTTGGGCATGCGTTTCGCGAAGCTCGAGCAAAACATCATTACCGCTTACTTTATTGCTTCCTTCGACTTCAGCCTCCAGGACAAGAATGGAAAGGAGATCACAGTCGCCCCACAAATCGACATCAACCGACATTCCGCGCATAAGCCGAAGAATCCCATGTTCCTCAAGGTCACACCCAAGGAGAAATAGAGCTGCACGATCGAGACGAGGAAGAGATTTACGTATAAGGATAAGCTGTCCATGTAATCATCTATATACCCTTCTTGGACCGAGCTCGGCTCGATTCAAGACATCCACCGTACTTCCTTCTAGTACTTCACTGCAACCTCCTTCTCTTTGCCACTCGTCCATCGCACAACCCCTGACCCCACGACACCAGCAACAGCTCGGCATATACCACACCACCTTTGCGCACCCATATTTTCGGCTATACCCTTCTTCCAAGACGTATCTGTCCGCCTAGTATGCCGCGCTAGACAATGGTATAGTCCTTCCAGATGACATGGCATTCAGGGTTTGAAGTTCTTCTCAGTATCCGCCAGACCTTCAACTCTCTCTCACCTCCAACCCGGTCCACGGCCCATCTTCCCCAAGAAACCGCTGCATCGGCATCAACCCACACCCCCACTGCTGCGGAACCTCTCCCCGAAGATCGAACGTCGCGTTATATCCTCCTCTACCAGCGTGTACTAGTGCGTGGGGGCTGTTGTATCCATGTCGCCCACAGTCTGCAAAGTGCGCTCCGACATTCATGAGATCCTCGTCCATCGCCCTGAGAGACTCTACGGCCTGCGTCTTCTTTGGAGTCACCTTTGATGGAGTTGACGGGAGGTCTAGTGTGCGCAACTTCCTCTCAAACTGCAGCGCTTGCCGTGGTGCCGAGGTGGTGGGTTGGTAGCGGGGATACTCGACAATCACGCCGTCGGGGCGTTTGATAGCGCGGTATTTCTTAGTCTCGGGTCGGGTTTGGGGTTGGATGGTCATTGTGATGCGGAGATGGGAGGAGGCTGTGATGACTGGATCCGTGGAGGAGGTTTGGTTGTTGGGTTGCTGGTTTACTGGTACGCGCATTCTCTCCCCTCGGGTTTGATATTGAGATAGTTATCGTATAGTAGTGTATTCAGATCTATTTTACAATGTGATGTCGATAACACTAGCAATGGGATATACCTACTCTTATACACCTACCTCACCTCACCATCCTCATGCACACATACCACATACAAGCAACTCTACTCATCCAAAAGACCACCACAAAAACAGTCCAGACCCTCTCCATCGCGATCCCACAGCCCTCATATGACCTCCCTCCCTGTACATTCCCAGCTCCTACTCACCGCAAAACCGCTGCCTTGCACAGCGTAGCGAGCGTAGCGAGCTCACCAAACACATAAATCAGCGCCCTCGCCAACGGCCAAAACGTCATATGCAAGCCCCATCCGCATCGCAGCATCGCATCGCGATACCATGTCGTGGTCTAGACTCCCAGCGCGCAGCGCCTCCGGATTAACCATGCCACCGCGCGCGCGCATGTTGTTGTGGGCAGTGGGGTGACGTGACGTGATGTTCGAGGTGAGCCCGTTGCGTTGCGTCGCGCACTCAGCTCATCAGCTGAAACGCAAGCGCACAGCCCCTGCTGCGCTCGCTGCGGGATGTGATGTCATGGCGAGGCTTGATGGGAAGGCAGTCTTTTTTGTGGTCTGGACCCTGACGTGTGTTATTTGGGGGTTTAGGGCTGGGAGTGAAGGAAGGGTCTAGATTTTAGATTTTGGGATGCTGGGGAGGGGCGTGGGATGGAGTGGGTGGTTGTTGTGCATGGGTTTAGGCTGGGGAGGGGATGATGTCATTGCCAGGCACGACAGAAAATCACGTTTACTACTCATGTTAGGTACTCCTGTGGTACTTCGCAAAACTTTAATATGCTGTTTGGCACTTCTACGAAGTCGTCTGTAGGCTACAGTATCGTAAGGTTTGTTGAACCACTCTACTATACTCCGTCGTAGTCGCCAAAATGTGGTGTCCGCCTCCCGCTTCCAAGACTACCGGATGCGTGTTGAACGAGTCGTCAGACGTCCCATGTGAGGTACGCCTGGAGGAGCCCAGCAAGATGCCCATCCTCGAAACGTGGTGGCTCATCGACTCTCTTGTAATCGCAGAAAGATGTAGCAGTCAGGTAAGTACAATGTTGGATCCTTCCCAGTCTCTAAGAGTAGCGAGGACCTCTTCGCCGACGTCTGAATGGAAACATATCGCCTCGGCGATTGCCCAAATGTCTTGCGAGAATCGTAACTCAACTTCACGCAGGTTCAGCAACTCCTTTAGACCTTCTAGAAATTTGCTGAACCAGATGGTTTGGACGGCCTCATAGGGGAACTTGTGGTATATTACCACTGACTTAACAGATGCCGGTAGCATCTCGAGAGGCTGAGCGAACTGAAGCCACGACTGTCGTCCGCGGCCCCTTGAAGGGCCGTACAAGAACTTCACGGAAGACATCTCAATGTGCTTGAGCCGCTGAAAGTGTACGACGTCAATGGGTACCCTGCAATAGACGGATCTCCGCACGGGATGTGAAGTATACTGGTGTAGCGATTCTTCATCGAAGAGGTGAAAGACCTCTAACCTCTCCTCCAACAGAGACCTTACTGTCTTTAGCCAATTCGGCATCAGCGGTGATGAGTCCGATGTCGCGTCGTAGCGGATGCAATCTGAGAGAAGGTTGAGACGGTCCACCGAGTTGGTACCCATAGAAATACCTCTGAGACGCGGCGCCAGTGCGAGAAGAACTGCCAATCCGGCTGAGAAGTACCAGTTGCTTTGAACTGCGTCTCGGTCAGCCCCTGGGTAGTACATGAAGAACAGTTTCCAGGCGACAGGTATACTGGAATATTCCATCATCTCATCGTGCACTTCCTGGCTCATCGGCCCAAGACGAAGGTGAGTGAGAGACGCGCGTAGGCCCGGACGGATCAGCAAGGTCGCGACCAGCTTCCATATGTGTATCGGTGACAGGACGGCTTGTCGAATCAAGGCTTCCTGTCCAATGTGACGGAGACGGCGGCAGGTGAGTGACAGGGCGAGCAGTCCTTTGACCTCGACGTTTTTGGCGATCTCAAGCAGTACCTCGTCGGGGACCTCAACCAGTGGCGTTGCGGTAATCGCCATGATGAGAGAGGTTGACCTCAGCGGTCGTGTGGAAGTTGAGTGTGGGTAAGTGAGTGAGGTCAAATCGTGGGAGTTAAGGCGGGGAAAAATAGAAAGTGCAAAACTCATCGCCGCCTTCACTTCATGTGCGACCGAGGACAGTTCTTGGCACTCGAGACAAACGGAAGATCAATTTCAGCAACATCAAATGCTCTTAATATTGTTGCTCATGCACTACATGTTCTATTATACTAGAGGCTAATGGTTTTCACAGCACGATCCAACCCTAGCCATCACTCCCCATGGTCCACACAATGCATCTATTAGAACCCAAGTTGATTCACCACCGGAAACGGGATATTGTGGATGGTGTGCTTGGAGCAATACGCAAAAGCAGCAGCCAGGTCACCTTTCACACCAATTGGAGGCAGTGCGTCCTTTGAAGGCTTCCAGCGTGGGCCGACAGCCCCCAATTTCCTCGTACCGAACGTCGTCTGCACAGTAACAGCAGTTGACTGGCGTTGCCACCGCTGCAGTACACTAAGGCAGTTTATGTGACGAGCATTGTTCTTGCGCAATCTATTGCTGAGGCTCCAAGCTTGGGAGTACAGATTGTACTCGAAGCGCAGCTCGAGGTTTCGAAGGTATGTGAAGTAGGTGGTGTTCAAGAGCAGATCCTCGAACCATTCGAATTTGAACCCGCAATCTCCATCAATGTAGACGCGGAGAGATGTCAGCGACTTCGGTAGGATCTCATGCGGCGGCTCCATGTTGCTGACAAGCCAGTAGTACGGCACCTCGATTTGCGTCAGGCATGCGAAGTCAACCAGATTGAGGTCTTCTATCTCCGAGTGCTGGATACCAACCTCATGATAGAGATACAGCTCCTCCAGTCGTTCATACAATGTGGCTCGCAAATGCAGGAGACCGCTCATCTCCGGCATGCTGCGGACGAGGCCAAAGAGGAACTTCATCAACGTTACGGTCTCCAGAACATTGGTTCCCATAGTGAGTGCTCTCAGTCCTGTTGCTTGCAACATCACCAGTGCCAGGCGAGAGGAGAATATCTCTCCTATATCCATCAAGCCCATAATTGCCTTGGACAGATCTCGCGACGGAGACGCCTGTTGGACCATGTCAAAATAAGCGTGGTAAGCCTCTCCCTTCAGTGTCAAACTAGTGTCCCCCTTCCGGACATTGTCGTTCTGCAGCCGTACCCGTCCGTAATGATAGCCGTCTAAGGATTTGAACTGAAGATGCGTAAGCTTGTGGGCAAGATCTGGATTCACCTGAAGCGTGTCGATGAGCTGGCGTAGGCGTTTGGGTGAAAAGCTAGCCGTGCAGAGAAGCGATTCTTTCGCGATTGGACGGAAACGTCGACAGGTGAGGGCGAGACCACGGAGGCCACGGGAGTCAACGCGCAGCATGATGTTGAGCAGGACCTCGTCGGGAAGATCTAGAATCGGCATGATGTGAAGTTGATCTCTTAAAAGGCCTATCTGTATGTTGAGGCTCAGGTGAGTGTTGTGATGCATTCGTGGAGTTGATTTGTTTCGGTGGGAAGATTACAGGAAACTTTGCGTGAGGTACTTATGTAGGGAGCGGTGCTTAGCCTAGCGCGCCACCTTCACTATTTCACTCGCTTCATCATTGTGAGCCTACATAGGGCGAAGTTCGCAGCGGGCCCCATTGTGTATTTATAGTTCCACAGACTACACAAAGTATTTCTCCGCCAGCGACCTTACTCAAACAACGTCAAATCGACCTCAACTGACACTCGAGTCTTATTCACGGCTACCGACAATGGGTGACCGACTCTCACCTATCTCACACCGCACCGCGAACGGCTTCGGAGAAGTAACAAACAGCGCTATACTCGAGTCAACGGACACCTTCCGACGTCATTGTCCGCCACTACAGGCGGCAGCCAAAATCTTGAACTTGCCAGATGAGCTTCGTCTTGAGATAGCCCTGTTCGTAGATGCCACGCGCGGGAACCAGGTTCTCCGCAACTTAGCTCTCACCTGCCGCCGCTTTCGGAACGTAGCGCAAGAAGCTCTCATTCGAAACGTGGTCCTCACTCCGAAAGCAGTGCGTAGATACCTGAACGTCCTTTACGAACACCCTGAGCATCTTCAGAGACTACGAAGTATTGAACTTCACATGCAACGAGTCGATGATAGGTACCTGGATCGCCCACTACTCAGCCAAGATCCGAGTTTTATCGGCGGCGAGTGCTATGAAGCCTGCTGTGGCCTCCTGGACAGAATAACTAAACCATCGTACTGCTTAGATTGGGCAGGAGAGCTATCAGTGAACGAGCATCTATCGAGATCTGCATATATAGCGGTCTTGGTCCTGGTTATTCCAAGACTAAACAGTTTGTTCGTCACCGATTCGTTCATCCAGCAGTCTACGATATTGTCCAGTATTCTGGTCCGTCAGCCTCCAAATACTCCAGTCTCTTACTCAAGTTATTCCTCGATCGCTGCTGAGGCTATTTCTGGGCGCCAGTCTGTGGTGTTCAAGTGCCTCGCCTCCGAGTTACGTATTTTGGAGATCATCGATGCTGGATTACATGACCGGCACTTTTCGCTTGATTTCACGGGGTTGCTGAGTTTGAGACGCCTTTCAGTATCAGCGAAAAATATAGTGTATGTACCACGGGCAGATCCATGGCGGCGTGCCCCTCATAAGCAAGTTTCGGAACCGACAGATATCCTGCCAAAAGGCTTGGAGTGTCTGGACATCTACGTCCGTGAGGACAGATGGGATTGTGGCTATGTCCTTCTGTGGCTCGAAAAACTTCACGATCATCGACAAGAATTCCCATCACTATGTAGCATTCGACTATTCTTCAAGGTCACTCTTCAGTATTTCCAAACCGACATGATCGCGTACACTCCCAAAGATCACGGGCTAAATGTACATCGCACCCTCATTCGGAGAAAAGCTAGAGACCAGCTCGTCTTGCTGCAGAAGTTGGAGGAATCTAATATCGACCTACAGCTTTACTTTTTGAAGAAACAAGGGCAACGGGTCCTTGACCGCACGCGCGCGGCAACTGGAGATGATGTGGTGCCGTCCTGGACGACTCCGGAACCGGAGCCCAGCGATCTCTGCAACTTCCATCAAGTTCGCTACAACGATGTACTTGAGACTGCGCGGTAGTCGGATGAGCTCATGAAGTCAACATTGGTCACGGAGATTCGGGACGTTTGGAGGAATGAGAATAATCATGACATGTTTGAGGGTGCTTCTGCGGTATCTTCAGGCTTCAGCATATTGTGTTGGGAAATCTTTTGGCAATCGGCGCAGAGAAAGGCGGTACCTGCAGTTCTGAGATCGCGGTCTCTTCATGTTTAGTTGATAACTCGGTCATACAAAGAATAACTATATGGATGATAGATGGGATATCCAACGTGCGTGAGAATGCGAGATAAATAGTAGATACTGTCTCTCACACTTCCAGCTCTTTCACAAAGCTCTGGATCGTATCCGCCATGCCATTAGTCCAGCTCAAATGAGCAGCATGACCAGCCGGACAGGAGTACATCTTGAAAGCCCCCGTCTTTTGACCTTGCGCAGCTGCCATACCTTCTTGGAAAACCTTCGGAAGCATAAGATCAGTTTCTAGCACTAGGTATGCACAAGGTAGTGCAGAATAAGCATCATTACGAAGTACAGTTGTAGCAATTGCCGGCGATGCTTTGAGAGTTGTAGCCCATTTAGCGGCCTCATCCGGACTGAGATCATTAAAGAGGAAGGTCTCTGGCTGGTTTATTGTTGAAAGACCATCAAAACCGTTCTTCTAAATACAGGATTTGGGTTAGATGAATGCGTTTTATGCGGTGATGGAATTGGCAGCTTACATATAAGTTCATCCATGGCGGTTGGTAAGTAGATTTGGCATTGGACTGGAAATAGCTGTGTACCGACTCGCCCACCGGAATGATGAATGCACCATAGTAAAATATCCCAATGATACCGCCAGCGGCGTTCCTACTCTTCCGTACTTTCGCCTGTAGTTCAGGAACAGCAGACTCGGTCGCCACCCATCCACCGGCGGAGTGAGCAAGCAGCAAGACTCGCTTTCCTTGACCTTCGATCAAATCCGTCAAAATTTTCCGCACAATCTCGCCATCTTCTACTCCTTGGGGATAACCACCGACTGGTGGGTCGAGATCGAATTTTGGGTTCTCGACATCGCCAACATTGAGCTTGGAAAGATCCGAAGTTGCGAGCTGTGGACAGTATGCTTCGATACCGCGAGACTTAAGAGCGTCTATGAGAGGCTGATAAGGTTCTGGCGTATGATAATAACCGTGGCAGATAACTACCGCTAGGTTTGAAGACATGGCGATTAGAGGTTCTGCGTGAGGTATTGTAGAAAGGCAGACGTAAAAGCAGCTGGGGAAATAGGACTTAACATACTCAAAAATCCATGGGTGCGGATTACGCCAGCGTGAAGGTTCCAAGGTGGGGCGTCAGCTTACTATGGCGCTGTCACTGGCGTTATTAGAGTCATAATCATGACTCGAGAGACATAAAAACTTAGGGAGATCGAGCTAGCTTTACTTTTTTCGTGTTAACTAGTAGATCAGCGTTGCCTATTTTAGACTAGCGTCTTTGTGTTCGGGAAGTCCTATCTTTGTTTAATCACAGCGTTGTGAGGAACAAAGAAAAGGGTATCTTATTAGCTTGTGTGCCACCTTAGTAATAAATTGCTTGAACACTACTTCCTGTGGTTGGCGTCGCACCGGAGAATTTTTGACTTCGCGCGCTACCCGTTCCTCAGGTTGACCCCAGAGGATGTTTGCAATTGTTAACAGCAAAGTTTGTATTCAAATTCCCAGGCTGTTAACCATGTTGTGACCCGAGTTCGCGCGTGTGTTTTCAAACTCAAACTCCTAACTATTGTTCGGGGTGTTCTCGTAACTCTCCCTCGATAAGGTAAGGTTGCAGTGCCATCGAAGGTGAACGGGACCCATAATTCCATAGCGCTGGCTCGGGTAGTCTTGTCTCTCGAGCAGAGGGCGCACCATTTGAGATGAGGCAGTTAACCTACCCGAGGATTTATCGTTCAAGATATTCGTAGCAAAGCCTCCTTGTCGTTATTGGAAATATGGTCAAGAGCCGGAAAGTCGATAGCATGGGCACATACTGAATGAGATGATCAAACCGACTCTTATCTACACCATAGGATCAAGCAAACCGAGAGCACAATGGAGCTCGTTGCAGATCCGTGACATAACCTGTGATCATGCATCGAATGATGAACAGGATTAGGTGACCATTGGGGATTCAGGCAATCGAAAAACGTCCCGACTAGATAACTGCTGCATATACTTTTTCTAATTATACTATTACTCCTCAATAATACGAAACATTTCATCACATCTACCGTCAGCTTACTCGAAGACACTACCGCATACTCAGCAAACGCCCTAGGGTGGCGCAACACAATGGTGGCTTCCAATACAATGCGTGCAGCAAATCCTCGTGTCATTAGGCGCATTATTTCCACATGGATCTATCACATCACATTAGCAACCCATTCAACACCATAATGCAAGATTACGTTCACTTACACCAACTCGGCAGGCAATGATTAGTGCAGAACGTCAACTCAATATCCGTGTCCGCCTGGCAACTCTTAACCTGACTTCCGGCTGGAGGTTTGCCGCCACCCCACAGGATGTCCTCGCAGCTCGAGTCCGTCGGCTTGATCGACAGCGTGCGCCCCGCGAACCCGTCGCCGAAAACGTCGCTCAAGTCGTACCAGATTGTGTTGACGTCGAGGTTGTACGAGAATATCGTCTGGCTGACATTTGGCATGAAGAGACCGCCTTCGACAGGCGCGATCTTGAGCGCAACACCCCCGGATGTCGGGTCGCGATGGAAAGTCTCACTGTAGGAGGTATCCTTGGTGATGGTGTTCTCTGCGCTGATGGAGCCGCCAACGAACCAGAGGTAGATTGGTTCGTCGCATTGGTTTGTTACGATGGCGCGGCCGACAGCTTGTGCGCCGGCGATAAAAGAGAGGGAAGCGAGAGCGACAGTGTTAAAGAGCATCTTGACGTTGCAGCGAGTGACGTAGCGAGAGTCCTTCTAATTAAAATTAATGGTTTGCTTTTGCCCAACTACACCTTTTCTTCACGACCATCACCTGCACTTTATACTTCGGCCTGTCGCTTGCGCACGATGTGACCTCTCAAGTAGCCAAGGCAACCACACCATCTTCGCGAACGCATTCCAGGGAAAGTAGCATGTACTCTACGCCAATATGGTGAGTAGAGACGAGGCTCGCTATTGATTTTGGTGGCGGCTAAAGTCATTGGTTAGCTATTTTCAGCCCGACGATCTGTGCGGGTGATACGAACACCAATCAACCCATGTCATACAGTAAATGAAGTGCCGATTCGTGGTATTTGGTCAGCTGGTACTGCGCAGCTCAGTTGACCGCTGAGATTCTGGGGACTCCGTTCCCGTAACACAATCACGTCCGTTCGTGTTCGCCTCTTATAAGGAAGCAATGATAAGATGGAAATGGACAACGCGCATTTTCCCGCTACGCCAGCCGGCACCATGTACTAATTTTGGTCGCAACAACGAAAGGTGCCGAGTTGAGGCGGTCTGCACCTGTCTCTTAGTAGTGTCAAAAGATGTAACTCCCAGAAGAAGAGGTGAAGATTGAGGTTGCGTTGCATTCTGCGTTAGTCTTCCTCTTCCTTGTAGGTTGAGCCTACATACGTCATTTTTGCGAGTTTCACATTGGTCGTATAGTTACGTTCTTCAGGTCGTATGATGCGATCGCCGTGGTCTGTACCTGAGCTAAGTTCCAAGGTAAACGAAAAGAGTTGGCGAACAGAGAAGCAAGGCATGAATGAAGGATTCGGGTAATCGGCAATGAGTTGTATTTCTGGATAAAGAGGTGAGCTGTTTCAATACGACAGGCTTTTTGATGGCAATACGACGGATGGCCCCTTCTGATTTCAAGGTATCTCATCCACGCCATTCACCGCCTTCGTTGGGGTAGCATTTATAGTTTCTCGCTTCTTCTTACTCATCTCATAGACGGTCTTTCTAAGGCGATTTATACTGCCGAGGGGTCGATGTTCCGCGAGCGCATCCCAAGGACTCAGCTTCATTCTATCTTCCCAGAACGTTATTCGTTCCGCGGTCAACGAATCTTGCGGCGGGAATTCAACTGTGGCGATGGTTTGATAAGGTGCGGTCGCTTCATCCCACACAACGGATGCATCTTCAGTTGGATGATGTTCAGGGGAGGTGCCTAGCTGGATCTGTCGCAGACATTAGTATCTGCTCACGCGGGCATCATACGAAAGGAAAAAAAAAAAGTTGAACGGACCCTGAGTTCGTATTTTGCACCATGTTCCGCAAAGTATTCTGCAAGCCAATCGCGGAGTGTTTCACGTGAGTCGCTGCTCTTCACCTTTTCGGCATGATTTTTCATGTCATCAAGCACCGGGAAAAGCGCAATGTGACCATACCAGTCACCAAACCTGAAAGCACTTTGTGTAAAGAACGAGTGGCTGACGATGTTGGTGTTTGGCAGCATAGCTAGCGCTGTTAGCCTAGTAACAATGAAATACGATTCATTAGACTCATACCAGGCGCGCTTTGCTTGATAGCATCGGTCCTCAGTTTGGTGGCCGCACCAAGTTTCGTTGGGCTGTCGAAGTACTTCTCTCTAAGTTCCATGATCTCCAAGCATGTATCGATATCAGTCAATTCGATCATGGGAGCATTATTGAAGAAGAAGTCTTGAGACCTCGCATTGGGATCGGCATTTTCCAGCCTTTCGCCCTCGACATTGAATACTCGTAGAGCCAAGCCACGTGGTCCGGGTTCTTGGTCAGCTTGTAGAAATACGGGCTCGTTTGCATATCGTGCTGCGACGTCGTACGTTTTCCCTGGTGTCTTGAAAAGAGCTTGCTGGAGATGGGCTGGCAAATCTGACAAGATACTCATTTTACCTTTTACAATACCCTGAGTCTTTACGTGTGTTGCCCGGAAGGCATGTCGGTGTTGATCAAAGTTGTGTTGCTGCATCTTGTTCATGGTCTGTCCAATCTTCTGGGCCGTCTCGTCCTCGTTCGGTTTTGGCTCCTCGACACCCGGCGCGTCCCACCGGAGGTAGGCATCGTTGGGTGGAGCTGTAGAAAGGGCGCGCTTTACGCTGTTGTATGCGGTTTGAAGAGACATGTTCCAATCTAGTTAAGAAACGAAGATGTGTAATACGCTGTTGTTGAGTCGCGCTCACTAAATATACGCTAGAATTTAAAAGACGTCATTGTCTCATCACGACAACAAAAAGGGACCTTTGATCGTTGCTGTATGTATTTGGAATACTTCCGTAGGATAGGAATGTCAAATTCCCAAAGGAGATAGCATCGGAAACTATCTAGAGAGACTTCGTAGCATGCAGCCTAGTCGCGTGAGGCTCTCCGTAGTATCCCTGCACCGATCGCACCTGCATCTAGTTCGATTCACGCTAAGCCAAAACTAGCTCTAGCGCTCAAATATCAACCCGGAAGTGACATGGCACATTGATCTTCAACTTGCAAATTAGTCAATATGAAGTATATGGAAGAGCGATTTTCAAGAACCGGGTAAAAAAGAGGATGGATTACAGGAAAACGAACAGCGAAGTTTGAAGAATCAGACACGGTATATGCTGTATTCTTTCTGCGACATGCCATCACCCGCATACTTCGAATCTAGAATAACAAAGACCCAAGAAACTATTCGAACAAACTACTATGGTCTGGCACCCGAAAACTTTGTCCCCTCTTAGAGAAAGCAGCTCTGCGCGACCTGAACCTGGAAATCAGGACTACGACTATCCTCAACGCCAAAACGTACCCACATCGCAACTAAGGAGTCGCGAAGCGATAGTTCCCATACGATAGTGCTGCTTCTCCAGTTACAGGAAATGGAGCCATATTAGTCAATGGGGATTGTTGCCACCTGTTCAGATGACAGGTGTGTTCATTGCGAAATGCCGCACTGCGAGAGATGCGTAGCCAGCTGAAGGACAATAGAAGAAGCTGCACCTTGGCGCTGAGGCCTTTTAAGCGTAGAATTCAGGCTTTGCTATGGAGTAATAGTAATATATTGACAAGAGCAGAATGCAGTCCCTCCATGGCATTAAAGGATTCAATGACAACGCTAAGTGACTGCGGTGCACTGACAGCATAGCATGTGGCGTGACGAACACCGGAGGTACATCACAGCGGCTGAAACTGCTACCACACGCACACATTTAACAAATAAACTACGTTTCGCTGCCCAGTCTTGCTTCTCTCTTACCAAACGAACATTACCGTACCTGTCGATCGCAGCACCTAACTTGGCAATGTCCTATTACGACTACTACCAGTATGATATCGACATGATGATTTGTAGAACATGCGGTACTGAAGCCTTTGCATGGATGGCAGAAGCTTTTGCATGCCCTATTTGCGGAAGTAACAAGTACGTGTTTCCAATGTTCGTTGAAGCAGACCCTATACGACACAAAGACGAGAGAAGGCCCGAACATGAGAATACGGCAAAGGGTGGGCATGTTGACGATGGGTTAGTGGAGAAGGTCCATAGAAAGAGAAAGCGGACGTCGAAAGATAGTGAGAGCAGCTAGATGATGATGAAGAATATATATGTGCTCATAAACTAGTGTCGTGGCTGAAATACAGATGAACGCCAAAAGAGATACGAGCCATGTACCAGCTGACCAGCAGCGCTACCCTGATACAAACGAAAATAATTGCTGTGAGACAAGAGAAAACCAAACAACCATGCGCCAGC
The DNA here is from genome assembly GCA_021596325.1 of Parafenestella ontariensis. Taxonomy (NCBI): domain Eukaryota; kingdom Fungi; phylum Ascomycota; class Dothideomycetes; order Pleosporales; family Cucurbitariaceae; genus Parafenestella; species Parafenestella ontariensis. The sequence continues at coordinate 814,882 of JAKGDA010000010.1, read as the reverse complement.
TAACCAGCAACGCCACCACAAATCAGTACCAAAACCCACCACGAAACACAGGAAAGGTAAAGGCTGTGCGCCCGCTCACCAGCAACGCCAGCCATATGTTACAAAAGGAAACCGTGTGTCGCAACGATTGAAACTGCCTCAAGGGGCTCCTCCCGCCTTCATACCGCTATCCTTCCTCTTAAAACCAATCTTTCGTGCAAAAGCACCAATTCCGCTGCCCTGCCTTACGGCCTTGATCCTCTCCTCAGTCTTCGTCTTGCCTTTCTCGCCCCAAGGATTCTGTCTATCCTTCTCAACTTGCTTCTTTCTCTCCACAGCCAGCAAACCCACCTGATCGACAAATACGCTCTTGTCGATCAGGTCCTCGACCCTGACACGGAAGCCCTCCTCCTGGTCAAGGATGGAGGCAACCTGCGCTAGGCCCATAATGTCGCCACCGAGCTGGAAAAAGTCCGAGCCAAGCTCAATTGCTATTGGAGATCCATGGTCGTCATGCAAGATTTGTTCCCATGCGGCGCGGAGAGTAGTGGCGAGGGTGTTGATCTCGTGTCTAGACAGACCGGTATCGGTTGGTAGCGCAACGGGTTGCTTATCTGCAGACTTAGTCCGCATCTTATCGGAGTTGATGGTGGTCGAGCTCTGGGAGCTGAGCTCGGATGGCGAGGGTAGGAGTGTATGCGGATTCTCCGAAAAGGCCACGATGTTCGCGCAGAGCATGTCGAAGACTTGTTGAGCATATTCCGCAGTGATCGTACTATTCGGGGCGTAGGTCAAGGTAACGTCGAGTCGACTGCCACCACGGGACGTTGAGTGGATGGAGAAGTCGGCGAAATCCTCCTGAGAGCCTACAGAGCCAATGTTGAACTCGATACCACCTAGTTGCATTGTAGGGCTCTCGGACATGATGTTTTGGTCGTGTTGCAGGACGGTCGAGAAGTTGGTCCAATCTGGCCAGTCCGTGCAATGCCGCGTAATCTCACGGAATCCGAGAGACTCGTATGGCATGTTAGAGATTTGCTGATCCTGGATATAGCGGAGGAGATCCAGTATAGTCCATTCTGGTCTGTACACAACGCGAACAGGCACCATGTTTAGGCAAGGGCCCACAATGTTTTCGACGTTTGCAACGTTACCGTTGCGACCAGAGATGACGTGTCCGAAGACGATATCCGATTTACTTGCAATGCGAGCAAGAGTTGCAGCCCACGCAGCCTTCACAACGGTAGCGCTAGTGATGTTGACACGCGACAGAGAAGGTGCGGTGAGCTTCTGCTCGAGCGTGACCGTGCGACCAACGGAGCGTTGATAGTTGGGACCAAAGCGGTGCACAATCTCAGTCATGCTGGAGCCACGAAGGACCTCTTTCCAGTGCTCGTGTGCGCCAGTAACGGTCTTGGCTGATGCCTTCACAAAATTACCGAAGCTGGGTGCGGAGGAAATAGGGAGACCGTTGTAGCCATCCTGGAGCGCACCAAGGATCTTCGACATGCAGACCCCATCGTATTGAGCATGCGAAAGTCGCATGAAGATGCGGTAGCGCCCAGACTGCTTCTGCTTGGCGACAACAAATTGAATGAAAGCTTCGCCAAGACGAGGGCCGTTCTCGCGGTCTTTCTGTCGAAGCTCGGTAGTGAACGTATCAAGGTCATCGTCCGTCTGTTGGTATATGAAGTCTGGTTGAAGCTTCCGAAGTACGACCTGGAGGAAGCGATCACCGTACGGGACGAAGACGGTTCGCAGAATATCGAAGGCTTGCACCATCCGGAACGCAGCCTGCTTCAACTTTCGGAGATCGAGAGGCCCATCTCCGTCAAGGTAGAAGTAGTTCAACATCCACTTGGATTCTAAGAGTGTTCCTGTGATCGCAAGTGCTTGGAAGTCGGTAACAGGGAATACGTCGGAGATGCCACCTTTGAAGACTTGGACCTTCGAGATGACGCTGTCGACGTTTGGATCTCCCAGCAGTGAGACGGATTTGGGTGTAGTCACTTCTACCCCTTCCTGGATCGTCTGCGGCACTTGGGATTTCTGGCTTTGCTTTCGTTGTGCTTGTGGCCTCGATTGCTGTAGGCCGGATGCAAAGCCATTCTGCCATTTCTTGAACATCGTATCGCCCTTCACTGGCTCCGGGTCAGCCGGCGGCGTACTGGCAGATACGCTTTTATTGTCGGCATTGTACTCAGAAACTAGGGATTGATAGTCATCCCAAGCTGAAGATGGGCGTCTGGGATATCGAGGTCGTGATGGACCACCAGCATCCTTGCCGGCTATCGATTCGCCTCCAGCACGGGACATGACCTCGTCGATCAGCTCACCAGCTACGCGAACGACCTAATCATTGTCAGCGTGATCCAATACGCGTAATCGGTGAAAACCTTACTCGAGCCATATCCGCGAATGTAGGGTTCTTGAACACATCCGCGACGGTCATTGATAAACCTTCCTCCCTCGCAGCACCAACCAAGCGCATAGCGATAATACTATCTCCTCCAAGTTGCTTTGTGTAGTTAGTATCTTGATCGTCATATAGCAGAAATTAGGACTCACGAAGAAGCTGTCTTCCTGTTCGATGGTATCCTCCACCATCTCCAAAAGCTCACTCCATAAGGTGAGTAGCTTCTTCTCAACAAAGTCAGGAGCTACCTTCTTCGAGGCCTCGGTTGCTAGGACGCCCACAGCAGCCACCATGTCGGCAGCAGTTTGAATCCTGCTCTCAGCATTACTTGCGATGCTCATACGACGAGATCGTATAGAGCCAGCTCGTATGGAGCCTGTCTCTATATTGGGCCGTCCCCGCATTGACAGCGACGCTCTTCTGTTAAGCAAGCCTGTCATCTGGTTTGTCATTTGGTCGATCGTGGCAGAGGCTGGCTCCGCAGTAAGCTTGTTTTTCGCAACAATCTGATCGACAATCTGAGGCACCATCTCGCTCACGATCGATCGAATAAGACTGCTCCAGTCGGGAGTATCAGGTGTCATGGGAGCCGCCGGAGCTAGATCAGGGAACGATATTTTGGGTGTTCGAGGGGGAGAAGTCGAAGTGGTGGATGTGTATGAGGTGGTGGAGCGGGACCGGAGAATAGACGGACGTGGTCTAGGCAATGTAAGATGTGCCGTGGACACTTGGGCAGGCTTTCCTTTGAGAACCGTATCTAGCTCGGTTAAAGTCTGATTGATGTTGACCAGAGCTTGAGTCAGGATCTTAGCCATGAGAGAGGAGACATTCTTCGCTTCGCCGTCAGTGACGGCGTCACTCCAATACGTGAACCGTACCGCTTCATCATGGCGCGTGGCGTCGATGTTTACGGTAATTGCGTACTCGCTTGGATCATGACCGTCCAGTTGCTCGAATTCGATGCCAGCGTCGGCCGTTGTCGATTCCTCGGTTGTGGCTCGGTTTTGGATGGAGACTGCAGTGTTGAAAAGTGCCTTTCCAGAGAGTCCAAGATCGTGCTGGAACTGTGCCAATGAACAATGCTGATGCGGCATGGAGTCGATGAAGTCGTTCTGCACCTTTTGGATCACCCCAAGAAGCGAGCTAGTAGGAGCCACTTGAAGACGAGACACCAACATGTTGATGAACGCTCCAACAGCATTCTCGATATTATCGATCGGAACGTTTCGTCCGGAGGTGAGATAGCCATAGCAGACATCCGAAGAACTCGTATATGAACGTAAAACAATCGCCCATGCAGCGAGCAGGATGTTGGCGAATGTGATATCGCTTCTCTCGGCAAGAGCATGAATTTCTGCGAAGCGGTTGAAGTTCATGTCTAGCGACCTTAGCTGCCTCTGCCTAGAGCCATTCGCAGGCGTAGTAGGGAAATAGCATGGGCGGACGCCGCGAAGCTTGCCTTTCCAGTAGTCGATTGCGTCGTTGGAGGGCAGGCTACGCAAGTATTTGATGTAATCGCTATATAGCGGGCCTTCGTTGTCGGATAGTTGGCCTTGGTATGCTTCCTGAAGATCACGTCCAATGATTGCGAGTGATCCTCCGTCAATAACAGCATGGTTGACGATGATCTTGACAACAATCTTCCCTGAGGTCGTATGTACAACGACAGCCTGATGGGGAAGTGACGGCTTCTTCCTGCCATTGAGATCACTATGCTTAATCGAGTTGAGCTTGCTAGTCAACTCAGTGTCGGCGCAGGTATAAGTGACGAGCCCAGTATCAGTGTGCTTGACAACAACTTGGTCAAAGACCCCTCCTTTGCATACACTGTCAATGAAGATAGTGCGCAATGCTGGATGACGATCGACGACCTTCTTCCACGCCTCGACGACCTTCCTTGAATCGACTGGGCCCTGTCTGGACTTGACCTCAAATGTTGTGGAGGACCAATAGGACTGGGGATCCTTGATCTGGCTCAGGATCATCCCATCCTGAATAGAGGAACACGGATAAATGTCTTCAACTTGGTCGTAAGATATAACACCAACGGACGGTAGAGTCTTCAGCACGCGGTCGAGGCGGCTGTACGACTCTAAGGGCAATAGCGGAAAGTCCGCCATAGTTGCCTGCGGGGTTTCAATTTTTCCGAGGTCTGCGACGACCTCCTCCAATGTTCGCTGACATTCGGCGATCCACCTCCGGATGCCTTTCTGATTCTTCATCCAGCGGTTATACATGAAGCTTAGCTGAATCTGGCCCTGGGAAACGGATGCAGATATCTCGAAGAGCGCCATGCGAACAGTTTTCATGCCAACATCTGATGTTTGATCCTCGTCGTCTTCGTCAAATTGCATCGGTTGGAACAGTGCGTCACCTGCTTCGGACGACTGCTGCCGCCCAAGATAGTTGAACAAGATCTCCATAGGCTCGTGCTCTGCAAAACGCTGCTTGCCATCATCCGTCAGGAATCGATGTGCGAAATAGGGACGGCCGTTGTCTGTAACCTTCCGGCGAGCGTCCTTGACTTGGCGGACCGTGTGTACAACGTCGTCCTCTTCTTCGCCGATAGGGACGGTGATGGGGTACATGGTTGTAAACCAGCCCACTGTTCTTGAAAGGTCAATGTTGCTAGACTCCCACGCTTCGCGGCCATGCGATTCGGTAAAGATGGTCGGGGTTTTTCGATTAATGAATACGCGAGAGAACGAATGCACAATCGATGAGACAAGCAGGTCGACTACGTCGGTTCTGAGTGTGCCGTGATTATCGAGCGCCATCGCAGAGATGTCCTTATCAATAGAGAACTCATCTCGCTCAACATCGCCGTACAGGTTATCCCGCTTATCCATACCCCAGAAAGCGAGATCCGCCGGCTGCACAGTGAATGGCTGCTTCCGGATCGCCTCTTGCTGAGCAGGCTCCATTGCATGCACAGCTTGTAGTTCACACCAGAGCTGGAACGGCAGTCCTTTCTGTAACGAAGTGGTTGATCTGGTAGTGAGGAGATCTTCTAAATCTCCTAGGACGATGCCCCAGCTTACTACATCCATGACGAGATGATGAGCAGCAATGAAAAGGACCTGTTCGCCCGTTCGCACGTTGAACAGATCGACAGCAAACACCGGTCCTTTCCGAATGTCGAGGTTCTTTTGAGTAGAGGAGATGGCGGCCACGGCACTAGTTGTGGTGGGTACATCATATACCTTGAATGAGTACGCGTTGGTGACATCAGACGCGATGAACTGTTGCCACTGGCCGTTTTCGGTTTTGGTAAAGCGAGCGCGAAGCATGGAGTGGCATTTGACGATGGAGTCGATAGCGCGCTTGACGGTAGCTGGCTCTATCTTACGCGCAAATCGCAGTGTGGATGACTGATTGAAGTGGGTATTCTTTTCCACGTCTTTGGTCTTAAAGTAGAACCGCTGAATAGGCGAAAGGTCGAATGGTTTGTCAGTCTGTTCCTTGCCATGATCCAACGCGTTCGTGGACTTGATGCTCTCCGCAAGGTGTGCGAGAGATTTAGCACGGAGAACTTGGTTCAAAGTGAGGTTGATGCCTTCGCTTCTGCACTTCGCGAGGAGCTTCATGGCGGTTATCGAATCGCCGCCAAGCGCTGCATATAGTTAGTTCAATTCCATTTGGGCATAAAAGAGCAAGCTTACATAGCCATGTTCTGTTCACCTTCACATCATCCACCGGTTTGTTCAGAACCTTAGCCCATATGCTTTGGAGCGTCGCCACGGCTGTGTTTGCAGGTTTGGATGCCTCGTCCATGTTTTCGAGATCGAGTATCCGTTGGTAGGTATTCTCATCCATACCCTCCAACCATAAGCCAACTTGCTTCCTGTCGAACTTCGTTGAAGCCAAGGACGGAATCCTAGGAACAGCAATCCATATAGTAGGGACCATGTACGATGGCACTAGATCAGCAAGCCTGTCCCTGACTCGGTTGATAGATGCAAGTATCCCCGGTTCTGTTAACAGTGTATGCCATGGCTGTGCGGTGTCGACTGCACTATTTGACGTGGTGTGAAAGTTGAGTACCGCTGTGAGTTTCTTCTCGCAAGGGCCACTCTTGGGCAACTGTACGACGGCTTGTAAAATGCTGTCGTCGGCTTGTAGATGATGTTCGATCTCACCAAGCTCGATACGTTGACCAGCTAACTTGATCTGGTTGTCTTTGCGCCCAAGGTAATGGACGGAGCCATCCGGCGCATACCGAACGAGGTCGCCAGTGCGATAAATACGCGATGGCCCTGCACCCGAAAAGTCCTTGAGGAAGGCTGGGCCTTCGACGAATGATTCTCCAGTCCTCTTAGCATCGTTAAGATAGCCCCTAGCGAGAAGTGCTCCTTCCAAACACAACTCAGCGACTGCTCCTATAGGTGCCAGCTCATTGGGGTTATCCACATTCGTAAGCCAGGCTTTCCCACTCGAAACCATGCGGCCAATGTTGGACGGATCGCGCTGGACGGATACTAGGTCGTTTGTGACTGCGAAGACGGTACCCTCGGTAGGCCCGTAGCCATTGTAAAGCTGTAGGCCGGAAGCCCACTTGTCGACCACTTCGGACGTCATGGCTTCGCCGCCAGTTACCAAAGTCTTCAGAGTGGGAACCACTTGAGGACCCTCAAGAGTGCTTGCCACCGAGGGCGTAAGGAATGCCCATGTCGCCTTGAGCGTAGTGATGGCGGAGGCAAGATCTGCAGTGCGTTGATCCTCGGAGGGAACACATATCGTCGCACCGCAGGTCAGAACACTAAGCGTCTCGCCAACCGAAACGTCGAAGAGGAAAGAGCAGAATTGGAACACTCGCGACGAGGGCGTTATGTGAAGACCCTTGCATATTGCAGCTGAGTTCGAAGCGATACTCCGATGCTCCACAACGACTCCCTTAGGTACACCAGTGCTTCCTGACGTGAAAATTACGTAGCAGATATCGTTGCTCTTTACCCGTAACGGCATCGGGGACCGGCAAGCAGGTAGCTGGCGGATAGTTGCCTCGCTTACACCAAATACTATGTCGACCAGGTTTGCGAAGCGGCTTTCGTACGATGGCGAGCATATGACAATCGGGGCTTTGCAGGCTTCGATTATCTGTCGGTGTCGAGAGGTAGGATATGCTGGTGAGAGCGGAACGTAACCTGCACCTGAGATGAGGACAGCCATGATTGCAACAATTGCCCAGGCCGACTTGTCCAAGCAGATGGGAACCAGTTGTTTCGGGCCTGCACCAAGCTTCAACAATTCTTGGGCGAACTGTGATGCTAGATCACGAAGTTCAGCATACGTGAACTCGCCATCAAAAGCGGTGACCGCTATCGAGTTAGGTTGCGAGGCAGCTTGTTTGAAGAACAGAGAAGGTATCGTATCGTCGATAACTCCTGGCTCATAATCATTCCATCTGCGCACCAACTCCTTGTCTTGGTCGCTGAAGACGCGGACGTTGTGTACATGACTGACTGCATTGAGCTGTGTCAGGATAGCCTCGAATTGGTATAGAAGGCGTTGGACTTCCCAAGACGAGATCACACTTGCGTCGTGGTGTGCTAAGACCTCTGCTTTCGATTTGCCCATCTTGCATTCGAAAACCAACGGATAAGTGAAGAAGTTGCTCTGCTCCCCGTTGTCGTAGACTGACCACATAGAATCGGACAGATCTTCGTTCTCTGTCTGCACAACGAGAAGATTCTGGAAGTCACAAGCGGCCGCCGTCTCCTCGTTGATCCTCTTCATTTCGGAGAGACCGTGGTGCTGATACGGGATGCGGTCGGTGACACTCGATGAAATAGTTTTGACGAGATCTGTGACAGTAGCTTTGCGATCGATCTTCACTCGTGTGGGGACGGTTGTCAAGGTCGGACCGCACACGTCGGTGATGCCGGATACAGCAATGTCACGACCAGCGAGTGTCTCGCCGAATATAACGTCATCGCTCCCGGTATAGGCGGAAAGAAGTAGAGCCCACGCAGCACGAATGACGTTTGACGGCGTAACATCGTTATGACGGTTAGGCGCGAGCTTGATGGTGTGCTGCAGTGTCTGTCCTTCTGGATTTCCCTCCGATGTGGAGTGAGACTGTTGGGGGAATTGATACGGAGCGGCCCCAGCCAGACTATCCTTCCAGAATTTGGTTGACGCATCTGCATTAATATCCGTAAGATATTTGATGAACTTTGTATATGGAGTTTGCGACATGTTCGAAGATCCTCCTTGGTATATTTGCTGGACTCGCTGAAGCATCAAGTAAATACTCCAGCCATCATATAGGGCATGATGCAAGGTCCAGACGAAGAATCGCTCATTGGAGATGGTACGAACGATTGTGTACGATGCGAGACGTCCTCCGAGATGTAAGGGAATCTGTGTAGTCTCCTTCTCGGCTTCCTGGAGCGATGGAACTTCTTGCCAAGTAATGGCATCGTCTAACACAACAGCTTGTGCGAACGTGCCAGACTGCAGTTGAACAATGCGCGTGCGAAGAATATCAGTTTCCTTGATAACCTTCTCCCATGCAGCCTTGAACTTGTTGATGTCCACGGAGCTTGGAATCGCGAGGACATGCTGGGCGACGTAGGCTCCGGCTTGTTTGATCGAAAGGGTGATAAGTGCTTCCTGTAGCGGGCTTGTGGGGTAAACATCCTGGATCCGATCCTTGAGTACCCGGCATTGCTCCGCAACTTCACCTAGCACATCCGATGTCGTGAGAGGGGGTTGTAGAAGCTCGAATGGTTGAATGGACTTCTCTAGATTACCAGTCTTGTTCGAGCGAGAGCCAATGACGGCGAGATCGGATAGCTTGGGGCTCTTGAAGATGTCGATGAAAGACAGCTCCAACTTTTCAGTCTGCGCACTCGCAACCAGCCGCATCGCCGAGATGGAGTCGCCACCGAGCCGCTATTTCTCGTCAGTCATCATTACTTGGGTTATAAGGGACATTTACTTACTACGAAGCTGTCATCGATGCCTACTGATGAAACTGGTAGGCTGAGCACCGAGCATACAGCCTTGTGGATCTTCTTCTCTGATTCAGTGCTTGGCTGCTTCTTGTTCACCACGCTTGTGAGGCGGTAGGACGCCATTGTATCGCGATTGAGGTCCTGGACGAGGCTTCGCAAGCGATTGCGGTCCAGCTTGCCTGCAGATGTCCACGGCATCTTTGTAACAGGAATGTAAATAGAGGGGATCATGTAAGAAGGTAACGAACCACCCAGACCATTCTCCGCTGCTTTGCAAAGATCACGAAGCTCATCGCTCATGGGGAGCAGTAGCTCATCAGAGGCTGGTAAGTCTGTCGACACAGGCTGAACTGTGTCTGCTGTTTCAGCTGGCTGATCCTGGACGAGAGCGAAGAACACGGCCAAAGCTTTCGCGGTGCTACGGCTTGAAGGTGCAACTAATTCGACGGCAGACTGCACATTCTCTGGGAAGTTCTTCCCAACATGGAACTCAATCTCTCCCAGCTCAATTCGCTGACCGTTGAGTTTGATCTGGGTATCCTTGCGGCCGATGTAGCTGACCGACCCGTCAGAGTTGTAACGGACCAAATCGCCAGACTTGTACATGCGCGAAGTATGGAATGTGCCGTGGTCGGAAGGGAGAGTTGAAGCCCATGCGGGGTTGGCAATGAAGGCTTTGTTAGTCTTGACTTCATCATTAAGATAACCGCGTGCGACGGTAGGACCTTCGATGATAAGCTCGCCGACGCTGCCGACAGGCATGAGCTTATCGTGGTTTCGAGGATGCACAACCCACAGTCGACATCCGGACCCAAAGCCAATGGTACCAGGCTCCGTCTCGATGAGTTTGTGGTCCAGAGTGGACTTGTAGGCTGTGGCTGCAACAACTGCGGCTTCAGTAGGACCATACGCTATGAGAGATTAGCTTATAATTGAGTAGAATTCGAGTATCCAGAACTCACCATTGATGAAACAGGTACTGGTACCCCATTTCTTGAGTATAGGTCCGGGAAGCGCTTCACCTCCGGAAACTAGCGTCTTTAAACACGATACGCGATCTGGCTCAATTGTACCCAGGACGGATGGCGTTAAAAGAGACCAGTTAGCCTTGAACTTTCGAATGGCACCAGCAGGATTGTTCATTCTGTCGTCTTCCGTAGGCACGCAAACGGTAGCACCCACAGTTAGCGCAGAGAGGATCTCTATGCAACTAGCGTCGAAAGTGTAGGAAGCAAATTGGAAGGTGCGCGAGGTCGCATTGATGTTCATACGACGCGTGAAAGCGGCTGCACTTGTGCAGAAAGCTTGATGTGGAATGATAGTACCTTTCGGTTTTCCGGTGGTGCCCGATGTAAACAGACAGTAGGCTGCATTGTCCGGGTTTACAGTGGACTTCGGCTTGGTTCCAGATGGCACTGCGAGCTTTCTGACGGATCGCTGGTCGACGATGAGAGGCGTAGTTGCGACTTCGCTCGCTTTTGCATGGTGACCTCGTGAACACAAGACCACCTTAGCACCCACATCCGTAATGAGCTCTCGAAGACGGGTTTGTGGGTGCTTGGGATCGAGCGGAACATACGCCCCACCAGCCTTCATGATAGCAATCATGCTGACAATGGCCCACGACGACTTGTCGAACAGAATAGGGACAAATGTCTCGGTAGTGACACCAATGGTTTGAAGATGGGCGGCTAGCTGATCGGTAATCTTATCGAACTCTTGGTAGGTGAATGTTCCGTCCCATCCCTCTACGGCCTTGGTCGTGCGTGGCCTTGTAAGGGCTTGCTCATGAATAACCTCATGTACACAACGACGGATAGGTGGGGGAAGTTCCGCGTTCCAGTTCATGATTTGCTGAAGGCTGCTCGACGTAAAAAGATCCAACTTTCCGACAGTAAACTCGGTAGCGTTGCTGATCACAATAGTGTGAAGAATCTTCTTGAAAGTGTCGGCCATGTTCTGCGCCTGTACCGGAAGGATTTTATCTTTCCAGAATCCAAAATCGACGGAGATGTTCTCGCCAACAACATCAGCGTTTACGGTAACTGCAAACTCTCCGGCATCCTCCGCTTCCATGTTCTCATAGATAAGTGCTGTCTCTTCCGGATCGCGCGAAAGGTTACGTCTCTGGAACGTGAATCCAGTGTTGAAAAGGGAAGGCAGCTTCAGCTCATGCTGAACTTCGGCGAGTGAACAGCTCTGATGAGACAACGCATTCATAGAACCCGCCTGGAGAGTCTCTAGAAGTTGGGAAATCGTCGTCTCGTCGGAGAACGTAAGGCGAGCAATGAGCATGTTGACGAAACACCCTACCGCCTCATCGATGTTCTTTACGGGGATGTCGCGACCCGAAGCGACGAGCCCAAATGACACGTCGGACGCACCAACATAGCAGTGCAGGGTAAGGGCCCAGGCTAGCTGGAGAACATTAGAGAGTGTCACGCCGTTCGTCTTGCAGAAAGCCTGGACGTCCTTGGTGCTCCCGAGTTCAACATCAATGGAGTCATGCTCATGAGGGCCTGACTTGCCGTCGTTAAGGGTAGGGAAGAAGCAAGGTTCCACTCCGGAAAGGTAGTTTGTCCAGTATGCCAGATCCTCATCCTTGGAGCTGGATAGAATGTAGGCGATATAGTCGGAGTAGAGAGGTCCGGCGTCAGCTCGAGTCAACTTCCTTGCATATGCGCGCGCAAGATCGGTGAGGATATTCGAGACGGAAGTGCCGTCATTGATAGCATGACTCAGCTCCAGCTTGAGCCAGACCTTACCTGCTCTGGTCTTGCAGATGGTCATACGATGTGGTGGGGTAGTTTCGCGACAGTCGATTGCGGGTTGTTCCCGAAGCACATCCGCAACCTTGCTGTCATCGCAGTCTGTGATAAGTTGCATCCTTCCAGCCTTGTCCTTGATGACGATTTGATCCTTGGACCCGTTCTTAGCGAGGCTGTCTATGAAGACAGTGCGCAAAGCGGGATGGCGATGTACCACGACTTGCCATGCCTCCGCAAGTCTGCGTGGATCTACCGGCCGATTGCGGTCCGTTGCTTGCACCTCGAAGATGGTATGATAGGTGTACAAGTGAGGATTTCTTGACTGGGTAAGCAAAAGTCCCTGTTGCATAGGCGATGTAGGATAGATGTCTTCGATGTCTGCCATGGTCAAGCCAGAGGGAAGGGCCGCAGAAAGCCTAGATATGCCGTTGTAAAGGAGAGGTAGATGTTTGAAGTTGCCTAGGCTCGGCTCTGTTCGCACCTGTAACAGCTCTTCGACAGCGTCAACAAGAGTCTGCCGGCATTGTGCAACCCAGGCGCGGATCTCGGTCTGGTGCTTCATATGCCGGTTCCATCCAAAAGAAAGCTTGATAGCACCTTGGGACACAGCTGCAGTGATGTCGAAAAGTGATAAGCGAGGAACATCTTCTCCAATTTCCCGGGAGTCGATGCCGTCCAGCGAGGTAAACAGAGCATCTTTGCGGTCCGCATTTTGGAGTCTCCCAAGATAGTTGAAGACTGCTTCGGCAGGCCAATGGCTCGCAAATCGAGTTCGGCCTTCCTCAGTAAGATTCCGGTAGGCGAAGTACGGTCGTCCTTTATTGGGAGTTCGCTCCCTCGCATCCTTCACCCATCGAATGGTGCTGACCATATCTGTTGCCTCCTCCGAGGATACCGGAAGGTGAATAGGCGTTAGAGTTGAGAACCACCCAATCGTGCGAGAGAGGTCTTGTCTGGAGTTGAACGTCTCTCGACCGTGACCTTCATTGTGTATTGTGACGGTGGATCGATCTGGAAAGACTTTACGGAAAGACTCCAGAAGAGCAGCAACCAAGATATCTAGGATCTCAGTAGCCAGCGCATCCTGAGCTCCCAACAGAAGCATAGTGTCTCGTGTGCTCATCTGGATGTCCTGCTCTATGGCGTCTCCGCTGACGTTGCGGCGGCCTCCCATGCCCCAGTAGTCGAAATCCGCAATGGCAATGTCACCAATGGGGAAGACCCTTCTCGCACTCTCTTGCTTAGCTTGCATAGACTGTTGTTGCAGCCATGCGTGATAGGGAAGGCTTTGTGGTGGAGGCTTAACACCGTTGAGGAGGCTTTGAAGGTCTTCCAGAAGAACGCCCCAGGAGACTACGTCGATGATCAGGTGGTGAGCAACAAGGGCTATAGCCTGGGAAAAGGTATCATCAATGTCGAAGACATCGATGGCAAAAGTCGGTCCTTTGATGATGTCTAATGTTGCTTGGCTATCATCAATGATCGGTCGAAGCGAGGCATCGTTGGCGGTTTGAATGCAGTGCTGCCGTAGCCTGAACGACTTTGTAATATCCTTCTCGACCCGTTGTCTCCAAGCACCAGCCTCGTTCTTCGCAAAGCGACCACGTAGCATGGGATGAATCTCTACCAGCGCAGTAAGCGCAGCTCTGATTTCATCAATCTCGAAGGACCGCGCGAAACGGAAAATCTCAGTTTGATTGAAGTGGTTATGCGCATCGCCGACAGTCTCAAAAAAGACCTTTTGAATGGGCGAAAGATCGAACGGTAAGTTATACTCTTGTGCTTCGGAGGCATTGGACTGACGATCCTTGGATGTATCCACTGTTGCAGCGAGTGCAGTAATCGACTTAGACCGAATAATGTCCTGTACGCTAATGGCTAGACCTTGTGCTCTGCATTGGGACGATACTTGCATAGCAGCGATTGAATCGCCGCCTAAGTGCAGGAATGATTGGTTGAGGCGTATATCTTCCGAAGGTAGATTCAGGACATTGGCGAAGATCGCCTGTAGTTTACGCTCGACAGCGTTTGCGTCCGTTGAAGGTGCCTCCAAGCCAAGGGTTGAGATTGCGCGATAAGTGTCCTTGTCCATTTGTTCCAACCACTGTACCACGCGTCTACGGTCCATCTTGCCGGAGGGCATCAATGGAAACTGATTGATAGCTATCCACAGGGACGGAATCATATAGGATGGCAGACGCTCACAGAGCCGGTCACGGATTATCCCGATGTTAAGGGAAGCCGTTTCTTCGGTCACAATATGCAACTCTTGCCCTGACGCAGTGGGTAATGGGACATTCTGGAGTGACACGATACCAACAAGCCGCTTCGCGCATGGTCCAGCAGTGGGTACAGAAGCAAGGGCATTTTGAACTAGATCGTCGTCCATAAGGTGATGTTCGACTTCGGAAAGTTCCAGTCGTTGTCCGCGAACTTTGGTCTGCGAGTCCTTTCGGCCAAGATACTAGTTATGTCATGTTAGGATAGGACCATGCGTTGTTCTCTATATATCAATGACTTACCAGCATTGTGCCGTCTTCGTTGTACTTGACGAGATCGCCGGTCTTGTAGATCCTCAGTTTGCTTGAGGCTCCATTAGAAATTAGGCCTGTTGCCCAGTTCACATCGCCGATGAAAGCCTGTGTCGTCTTTTCTGGGTTATTGAGATACCCTACTCCAACAGCACCACCCTCGAGCAACAGCTCCCCGATAGCTCCGACTGGCGCAAGTTCATGATGGTTGTCCTTGGAAACAATCCAGCCTCGTGCTGTGACGGCTTTTCCAAGGTTGTTCGGCTTCGTATGTGGAGTCATTATATTGGAAGTGGCAATTGCAGCGCACTCAGTCGGACCGTATCCATTGCCTAGTGTGACCCGGTCGGCCCAGGTATGCAAGTCTTGCTGCGACATAGCCTCGCCAACGAGTACGAGGGTTTGGAGTTGTGGGACTTGCGATGGTTGCATCATACGTACAACCGATGGAGTCAATGTCGCCCAATTCACGTTGAATTTGTTGATAACTCCCACGAGATCGTTCGTTCGGGACGCTTGATCAGGTACGCAAACGGTGCCACCACGCATTAATGTACTGAATATCTCGATTAAGCAGGCATCGAAAGTGTATGAAGCGAATTGGAGCACTCTGGATGTTTCTGCGATTCCCCATCCCGGAGCAAATGCGGTAGAACTGGTGACCCAGTGGGAATGGTTGATTACGGCGCCTTTAGGCTTCCCTGTCGACCCGGAAGTGTAAAATGCGTAAGCTGGAGATTGCCCTTGAACATGCGGTAGTGTATGTAGGCGTGTATGGTCTTGTTCAGTAGTTTCTCGGTTGACGATAAGAGTGCCGCATGGTATTGACGCACACAAAGCTTCGTACTGCGGAGCGCAAAGGAGCAGTTCTGCTTTCACGTCTCCAACGAGTTCGCGCAAGCGAAGAATTGGTGCTTCAAAATCCAGCGGAACGAAAGCTGCTCCGGCTTTGAGGACAGCAAGGATGGCTACAATTGTCCAACCAGATTTGTCGAAGCAGAGCGGGACGAATTGCTGTGGATTTACGCCAAGTGACACTAAGCGAGAAGCAAGCCTTGTAGCCCGGTCGTCCAGTTCACGGTATGTCATGGCGCCTGTATCCCATGCATCAATAGCGATAGCAGTGGGTCGCACAGCGGTCTGATCTTCGGCGATGACGGTGTGAATGCAACGATTGACGATCTCAACAGGCTTGCTGTTCCACGCAGCAATGGTGTCTTGATCCGCGGGATTGAGTAGGACAACGTCGTGCAGAGTTCGATCGAGAGTTTGAGCGGAGTTGAAGCGACTGAGAATGAAGTCGAATTGCCGCACGAGGCGTTGAACTAGCCATGGCTCAATGACTCGGTTGTCGTAAAGAGCCTCGAGGTGTATCCCGTCCGCTTTCAGCTGACAGTTGAAGATGAGGGCATAGCTAAAAAAGTCTGTACCAATAGTATTCGCACTTTCCATGTTCCACAAAGCGCTATCAGGGTCCTGCATGCCGTCACCTGCTTCAATGCCGAGGAAACTTTGGAAGTCGCAAGCCACTGCCGTCTCGGAACTGAGTTTGCGGATGTGCTGCAAACCGGCAAACTGATAAGGCAAGGAAGTCGAGGACTGTCGCTGTGTTTCTTTCAGATACTCATGCACAGTGAGTTGGCGGTTCAGTCGTAGTCG
Source organism: Parafenestella ontariensis (assembly GCA_021596325.1). Classification (NCBI taxonomy): domain Eukaryota; kingdom Fungi; phylum Ascomycota; class Dothideomycetes; order Pleosporales; family Cucurbitariaceae; genus Parafenestella; species Parafenestella ontariensis. The sequence continues at coordinate 798,570 of JAKGDA010000010.1, read as the reverse complement.
TACTGGCGCGGTTGTAATAGTGGGCCCAATAACGGATTCGATACCGGGAACAGAAGCCTCTCGTCCGCTGTTAGTTTCTCCCCATAGCACATCATCAGACCCGGAATAGGTAGCCAACAGGAGGCCCCAGGCTGCGCGAATCATTGACGGAATTGTGACCTCGATACTTGGCTCTCGCGTCATCTGCACATGATGCAGAAGCTGGCTATTGGCCTCCACCCTGTGGTCCGGGGACGGTAACTGGGGGAATTGAGGGGCGGTCATGTTATCCAGGTTGGAGAGCCAGAAGTCGTCAGATTGCTTCTGATCGAGGGTTGTTAAGTATCTGATGAAACGGGAGTAAGGCACCGAAGCAGGCATATCCTGTGTCGGGTCGCGATAGTAGGACTCGACCTTGCGAAATAAGGTTGCCCAACTCCAGCCATCGTATACGGCGTGATGCGCAGTCCACACAAAGAAGGGCGCAGCACTATTCTCACCTACAACGGTGAATGAGGTCAAGGGAGCGCCGTTCTTCGCCGGCAGTCGTCGGGTTGCTTCGTTGATGTCCTGGAGATCTGCAAGGGCATGCCACTTGAGCTCCTCTCGCAACACGACTTGCAGGAAACCATGCTCCTCGGTGTAGATAACACGCGTGCGTAGACAAGCTTCTGATGCAAACACGGCTTTCCATGCCTTTTTGAAGCGGTCCAAGTCGATGTCTGCTGGCAGGCGGTAAATCGGCTGCACTACATATGTTCCTGGATCCTTGTTAGAGAGCATGATGAGACCTTCCTGAAGTTTGCTACATGGATAGATATCCTCGATAGAGTCTGGAATAACGCCACATTCCGATGCAGCGAATTCGGTGATGCGCTGCTTAGCGCTCTGTGGCAGAAGCTCGAAAGGAGCTGTGTCACGTTCAGGCTCAGCCGTCAGCTCCTCTGAAGAGAGCATAATGGCGGTGGCCGCCATATCTAGTAGCTTCGGTTGCGCGAAGACGTTGGCCACATTGAGCACAACGCCCTCCTTCCTAGCCGCCGTGACAAGCCGCATCGCGCTGATCGAATCTCCACCAAGGCGGAAAAATGAATCCTCCGCACCCACTGTGTCTGCGCTCAGCTTCAAGACGGATGCCCATAAGCGAGCCAGCGAGATCTCGGCATGACCAGACGGCGCGCGGCCGCTCTTGCCAGCTAATCGGAAGGGAGTCAATTGTGACTCAGGGACATCCGCAGCAAGTTGGCGCAGCACCTTGCGGTCGAGCTTGCCAGATGTGGTCATGGGCATGCTTGTGACGGGCATAAACATAGAGGGTACATAGTACACTGGCAGTGCATTCGCAAGGGCAACTTCCACCTGCTTCGCCACCACTCTCACTGACTCAGTCATCTCTTTTATGGCAGGTGGTCCGTCAGTCTCGGGCGTGGACTCATTCTTCAGACACATGAAGGCCACCAGGGCCTTGGTAGCATTGCTATCATTGAACTTGACCAACTCTACCGCGGACTTGGCACCGGACGGAAGGTTCAATTTAAGGTGGTGTTCAATCTCGCCAAGCTCGATACGTTGGCCATGTAGCTGATGATCGTCAGTTTCTGTGGCGGCTGGACATAACCGTCACATTGATCTTACCTTGACTTGGCTGTCTTTCCTGCCTAGATACATCATCTCTCCTTCTGAAGTATATTGGACGAGATCTCCAGTGCAGTAGAATCTGCGCCCAGTGGGTCCCGCAGTGCGTGCCCATTCAGGGTCTGTGATGAATGCGGCTTGCGTTTTCTCAAGATCGTTGAGATAGCCACGGCTCAGAATAGGTCCTTCTAGGAGTAGTTCTCCTTTGCAGCCGATAGGCGCCAGTCGGTTGCGATTGTCCGGGTCAACAACCCAAGAAACACATCCGATGGCCTTTCCGATATTCGTGGCTTCACCACCGTACTTGAAGTCCTTCCAAGCAGAGTTGATAGAGGCTTCGCTGGGCCCATATTGTCCCATGACGTGGACGTGGGGGCTCCACATCTCAATCAAAGCTTTGGTGAGGGGTTCTGCGCCAAGGCACAGACGCTTAATGGTCGGTACTTCCGCAGGAGTGAGCAGAGCGGCGACAGTAGGCGTGAGATCCATCATATTGACATTCAGCCTAGCAATGGCACCAGCGAGATCGTTGACACGGTCTGACTCAGAGGGTACGCACACGCAACCTCCTCTCTGGAGGGTCGTAAACATTTCCTCCAGCGAGTTGTCAAATGTGTATGAGGCGAACTGGAGCATACGTGACCCCTGACCGAGGCCAATCTTCGAGCCATGGGCCTCTGCGCTGGTAACTATTGCTGAATGCTCTAGCACGACTCCCTTCGGTCGCCCTGTGCTACCACTGGTAAAGATGACGAAGACTGGGTTGTGCGGCTTGACGCGTGTACAAGCCGGCCCGGCTACCATAGGTAGGCCTTCTAAGAAGCCAGTGTCGACTACCACCACGTTCGATGTGAGACCCTCGAATTTTTCCGAGCGAGTAGATGTTGTCAAAACGACCTTCGCTCCTGCGTCCTCTAATCGAGTTTGGAGAGCAGGCTTTGGATGGGTTGCGTCGAGTGGTACAGCAGCACCGCCCGCTTTGAGAACAGAAAGCATGGCAACCACTGCGAGGGAACTCTTGTCGAAACACGTGGGAACAAAGACTTCTGGACCGACGCCCAGCTTCACGAGATGATGTGCTAGACGATTGGTGACGGCATCCAGCTCAGCGTAGGTGTAGCTGCCGTCGAAACCACAGATTGCTGGAGCATCGGGCTGAGTCGCAACCCACGATGCAAACTTGTGATGCACACATTCATTCATCGTGGCGGGCATGACGTTCCAGTTATGGATCTGTTGCAAATGCTTTGGGCTAAGATGATCCAAGGTGGAAATGCGTTTTTTGGCGTTGAAGACGATGTTTTCGAGGGCTCGGGCAAATGTATCGGCGACGTTGGCTGCCTGTGCTGCAGACAGATGATCCGTCCAGTAATCCAGATCGACCGCTGCAGCCTCGTCACCCACTTCAATATTGATACTCACGGGATACCTGACAGGAGAAAAATCGTTAGCTGCTTCTTAGTCGGAGTAGGAGCAAAACTGCGCGAAGACTCCCCTAACGTACTTGGTGGATCTCTCAAATCTTTGAAAAGATACGCGAAGTACTGCTAGAGTACCTTGTACAGATGTAATTTGGATCGGATATTACTTACTCGGTAGGATCGTAAATCGGCCTAGCCTCCACAATCTGGAGGCTCTTGTCATCACTCGGCTGTTCCTGAGGTAGGCGGCGGTAAGACAAGGCGGTGTTAAATAGACTAGCACCGGAAAGCTCCAGAGCGTGTTGAACGTCAGCCAAGGCGATATGACGATGCGGTATAGCCTCCATGTAGTCTCGCTGTACATCCTGGAGAACGTCCAGAAGACAACGCGAACCATCGGTAAGGCTCACGCGGCAAACGAGCGTATTGATGATCGGGCCACACATGTCCTCGACGCCATGGACCTCCTCTGAGTCGCGAGCCGAGGTGAGATACCCGAACGTGACGTCGTCACTACCCACATAACAGCTCAGTGTGAGTGCCCATGCTGTATGGAAGACATTGGATAGCGTAATGCCGTGCGTGTTGCAAAAGCCTTGCAGGTCTGGTAATCCGATACTGGTCAAGTCCATGCGAATAGAGACCAGTTCCTTCTCAGTAGTCTTTCCGTCGTCAAGAACAGGGAAAGAGCAGACCTCGCTGCCGCCAAGATACGACTTCCAGAACTCCAGGCTACTTTCTTGAGGCTGCTTCATCAGCCACGAGATGTAGTCACTATAGGGCGGGCCGTCGGGACGAAGCTGGCCTTCACATGCTTGCTGGAGATCGAAAACGAGCATGCTCATCGAGTGACCATCCATGATTGCATGGCTGATCTCTAGGGAGCAGAACGTCCTCCCATCTGCCGTAGTGCAGACGGTGAAGCGATGATTAGGACATTTGCCGTTGTTGTAGCTGACTGAGCGCTGCTCTTCAATGAGCCGGATAGCATCTGGGCCATTCTCAGACTCGATATGTACGATGTTGGCATCTATGTCTTTGAGGACCAACTGGTTATACAGGCCTTCCTTCGCACCCACGTTCTCAAGGAACACAGTGCGGAGTGCTTGATGGCGCCTGACGACTTGACGCCAAGCGTTGGCGACGACTTCCCATTCGAGTCGCCCCTTTGGCGACTTGATTTCGTGCAGAGTAGCAGCTGCGTAAAACCCGACGTCTTTTGTTTGCGAAAGCAGGAGACCCTCCTGCATGTTTGAGCATGGGTAAACGTCCTCTACGTCAGAATCCTTGATCCCCATGCCTGAGAGCCTCCCGAGCATCGAGTAGAAGCTTTCCTCCGTTAACGAAAGGAGAGGAAAATCGCTCAATGTCGGTTTTGGATTCAGAACAGAGAGTCCTTGTATCATCTTCGAAATGGTCCTCTGACAATCCGAGATCCACTCTTGGATAAGGGCTTGATGTTGCATATGACGATTGAAGGTGAATGCGACCTTAAGATGACCTTTGAAGACAAAGGCGGAGATTTCGAACAGGCCCCAGCGACAGGTGTCGTGACCGAAGTCTGATGTCCCACCAGATTTACCGGTCTCACCAGCCATGGTCCCTAATGGCTGAAGAAGAGCATCCGGCCTTTCAAGTTGCTATCACTGAAATCAACAGAGATCACGCAGTTAACATTCTGGTTGCATACCTGATATTGGCCAAGGTAGTTGAACAAGATCTCCATCGGCCAGTGAGTCTTGAAATGCTCGCGACCATCTTCTGTAAGACATCGCCGAGCGAAGTAGGGCCGCCCATTGCCAGGAATTCGTCGCTTGAAGTCCTTGGTTTTACGGACAGTTTCCGTGGGGTCTTCAGAAGGTGCAACTAGGATGGGGGAGACTAGATCATGTGTGAGCGAAGGTCTATGGGACGCTAGTGCTACAGGTGCCGGTAAGGATTGCTTCTGATTGTCACAGTGTACACTCATAGCTCGGTGCACCCTCGCAATGCCTGAATGTGGCATACACAAGGTACCAAGTATTACAAGGTCTAAAAGAAAAAGATCACTTACGTGCAGTGAACCAACCAACTGTTCGAGTGATATCAATGTCTGAGCTCCACGGCTCACGTCCATGACCTTCATTGAATATGGCAGGTACAGGTCTGTCGGTGAAAACGTGAGACCACGATTGAATCAACGACGCAAGCAGAACTTCAACCGGCTCCGTTCTGTAAGCGGCGTGGCAGCTGGTCAAGAATGCAGAGCTAAGATTTGTGTCGAGTTCAAAGCTAGCATGGCCAGCATTACCATATGTGTTGTCCTGGTGCTGGATGCCCCAATAGGAGAAATCCATAGGAGGGACGTTGACAGGTGGAAGAACCTCGTCGAGCTCCAGAGTCTCAGCGTGCTCGCTCTGTAGTTCGGCCCATTTCTGGAAAGGGAGTCCAGGAGTAAGTAGCTGGCCGCCCTTGAGGATTTCTTCGAGTTCTTCAAGTAGCAGTCGCCACGTGACCAAGTCAACGACCAGGTGGTGGCCGGTGAGGAAGGCATATTGCTCGTTGTCGAAATCGAAGAAATCAGCAGCGAACAAAGGGCCATTGGTGTGATCAAAGCATTGTTGTGACTCCTCAACCAAGGTGTCGATTTCAACTTGTGATGAAACAGTTGAGTGCCGAAAGCGATGAGAACCAGATATGTCATCTGGAGAAGTTAGCACCTCGCCAATGATGATCAGATACCGCATCATGGACTGCTTAAAGTACTATAATAATAGTTTTGCAGCTGACGATCGCCGCGCGGCGTTGGGGGAACAGGGCAGGTTTACTCACTTGTAAGGCGCTGCTGCCAACCATGCTCTTCTGAGAATGAGAACCGAGCACGCAGCATAGAATGCCGCGCAACGAGTTGCTCAACTGCTGATTGGAACTGTTTCGCAGTTGTTCTCCGCGTTACGCGGAGGTAGAATGACTGGTTGAAATGGCCATGTGTATTTGGTCGCTGAAAATAGAGAGACTGAATTGGCGAAAGATCAAAGTCTTCATCGAAGTATTCCTCGTGATCGTAAGAGGAGGTTTCGAGTTCCTTAACGGCAGTCGCCAACTGGACAATGGATCGACTACGCAGAACTTCCTGTACGCCCAGACTCATGCCTTCCTTGCGGCATTGACCCACGACCTGCATAGCAGAGATAGAGTCTCCGCCAACCGAGAGGAAAGGCTGATCAAGTGGGATATGTGGCAGATTGAGAACATGAGCCCAGACTGACTGGAGACTCTTCTCCACATGATTGGTGGTTTCAGACTCCATCTCGACACTTTGTTCTGCACTTATCTAAAGCTTGAGTAAGCCTATGCTGTCCTGTTGGTCTCAAATACGCGCAGAAGTAAAGCCTGGGTAGTTTGAAAGAAGCTAATAACCCTCAATGGAAGAGTGAACTACTGCGGAGACCATCATGACTAAGACTAACGTGTGGGAGATCGACGTACCGAGAGTGAATCCAAAGGGTCGGATCAAGCTGTATGTTAGCAACAATTGTGGCTAGGGCACTCACTATGATTTGCAACGCCAAGAGTTACGAGAAGCGCGAGAGATGCAGAGATGCAGAGGGGGATGTCCTGCAGCTCGAAAGGATGAAAGTTTCCTAGTAGAATAGTAGAAATAATGTGTCTCAAGCACGACAAACAGCTTGGGATGGAAGAACTCAAGCACCGAAGGACGAGAACCAAGATCAGCCAGTTCTTCTACCGTCTTGGATTGCCTCTCGAATGCAGTCAGTGCCCCCTGAAGAGCTAGCAGCGATCCAATCCCCAGGCTTGACTTTACGATGAAGTCATGGCTGGGTATTCTCGTGTCGACCAGCAAGCCACGAGCACTCGAGGGTATCATATGCGAACAACCGGTGTCTGTAGGCGAGAATCATGGTCCCAGCACCTTGAAATGCAGCGCTAATTTTACAACTCGCATTCATCCATTGGAGTGTATGGATAGTCAGAGGCCTGCAATGCTACCAGCTGTGAATAAGTGCCAGGGTGTTTGTTCTCGAAGTTTAGCCATGGCGCACCCGAACGCGTCGTCGGGCGTCCACGAGGCTCACGGACAGGTAGTGGCCATGCAATCAAGGCGATGCACAAGTCGGCGGCGGTAAAGTAGACCCATATTGTGGCGTGCATAAGTGCCAGCTTGTACATGACTTGTACATGACAGCTCGTGTCGTGATGGACGAGAAGGAAGAGTGATGTTCTGACGCGGCAGGGATCTAGGCCCTGTCGGCTGGGAAAATCTTGGAACCGGTGCAGATCACCTGACCCACGCGACACTTCCTGACATGCACCAAAATAGACCAGCGCGCGGACCTAACCCGATCCGCAGCACGGGGGCGGACTGCCGTTTTTCCGCTTGCGATGCCAGGGGACCGTCTTTTTGCGCGCATGCATCAAGCGTACGTTGTAATACTCAGCTGTCAACTGTCAGCCTGCGTTACGCTGTGCACTGTTTTGCAGCAACATCCATCATGCACCCCAAATCCCCTCCGCGGCACTCTTAGCTGACATAGGTATTCGTAAGCGACCCGCCGCCTCTCCCGTTTTGCTAGTGGACATCTCCGCTACCCCTTCACGCGCTTCTGCCAACAGTGATGCTCGTCCTGCATGCTGGCACTGGGGACGGGCTGCGGATCCCGACTGCTTCATTCCCAGAAACCCGTCCGCCCGTTCCGCGGCGGTGTGCCAGCGAAACTGGAGAAACTCTCCCGCTTCAATTCCCAGGACTCACCACCCATCCATTCCCACTGTTGCACAAAGTTCCTGCTTTGGGTCCGGTCCGTGCTCATAGCACCTTTGCATTGGCGATTATCCGGCTTCTACCGCTCGTAATCCCGAAACTCTGGTTTCCATTCAACCCAGCGCCTGTTCATGGTCGTCCCCTACATGCTGCGGGCTCCTGACGACCCATCAGATTTTCCGTGGCCTGTCAATGCAGTCACACCATCGTAACATCTGCGAGATCATCGTCATCGTCAGCCGTTAGATACGAGGGCGATCCATAGCGGACAGGACACCCTCGCTAGAGCGTTTCGAAATCTTGTCAAATATTGACTCCTGGTTCTTAGTCGCTTCCTTTTGGGTCTGTCAAAGCTATTCCCGTAGAATTTCAGTACCTGTCCTCCTAAAACGGCCAACATTGTGGGGTACGTAACTCATTTAAGAGACTGGGACCCTAGGGTCAGGTACCCCGGGCCCATCCATATTACCCGTACGAGCGGCGGATGAACCGTCGTCGCAAGTTCTAGAATTAGCACCTTTCACCTAAATGGCATATTTCTTTCACCATCTTTCAAATTAACCATCACGCAATACGACTTGTCTTGGGTGGTCGGATTCAGCAAGATCGGCACTGAATCAAATATCGGGAGCTGCAGGACAGGAACACGCGGGGAAATCGGCTCCTATTCACAACTACCATGGATGGCAGTACTCAGAGACAAAAGCCCTAACGCCATTATTGACGTCCGTCGGTCCTGATGGAACGTCAACTAATCGATGCGCTATCAATTTACACTGGCCAATGCTACCCACCACCTTTACGTCTTCGGTAACTCACAGAACAGCGGAAAACACTACCGGCATCCATTCAGCGATATCTTGGAAATCCCTTGTGGTTCGGACGGCTCTTGAAAATGACGATGACACGGCTACACCATGTCGACTTTTAGGAGGGCTTCCCATCGTTCCGTATGCACTCTGCCATTGTTCCGTATGCACTCTGTGTGACAAGTCTCCTCGCTTGCTTGATTCCAAATTGGCCCTGGAGTCTTCGTAAGCGCTCCTGACTGCGTTCATAACACAGTACACGGGGAAAGCGCACGCAGGCTAATTATCCAGCTAAACGACCATCCACGGTCATGATCTTATCGCTTTCGCTTTCCTCGGCATCTGTTGACCAAATGCTAGCGTTAATCCAACACATCCGGTTTCTGCAGACCACGACAATCCACTTCTCTTCCATAAGTTCTTACTCCAGACAACAGGTTTTACAGACTAATGCAACTAGCATATGTCATTTTGGCTCAGCTTTCGGCTAAGTAAAGCTTGACACAAGCCACTGTCTATGGCTGGCGGGTGAGGCTCCGTCTAACTCTGCTGTCGTACATGACCGCGAGACGAAAACAAATGAGCAGGTTCAGACCTCAGTGGACTCCGCAATTCGTTGGCACAGGCGTCAAATGATCATTCTCGGGTCTGAAATGTCGCGCCACATTTTCGACTCGAAAAAAACGGTCGTCAAAATTCGGTGCACTACAAAGTTACTCTCTAGTGGTAATACCGCCTTAATCTGCGATTTCTGCAACCCGATCTCGGCGCTTAGCATGGCTTGAACAGATGAAATCCCCATGGCCGTATTGACTCAGTCCTAACGTTCGTTTGTATGCAGAGAAATAAGCGCAGAGGTCAACAATGTCGTGGCAGCGGTAGCTGTCAGGACGCATCGGGTATGATCGACGAGGGACAGTGCGGAGGAAGCAGCGACAGGTCACGAATGCCAAGACGACAGCGTGGTCGCGCAATTAAGGTTGAGGATCCTGTTCCCGAGCCGCCGTCCACCAATGCTTGGATGCAGGGTGATGTGGAGAGGCGGCGATCCTTTCCTCCAAATTCGGCTAAACCCAATACGAACCTATATGCATAATCCCTGTCTTCAGGTATGGCCTACCAAGCCTGCACCTACACCGACAGAATTTGCACCAGGTTTTCGAAGCTGCATCCTGCGCCTCTAACTACCGGTGGACGCTCAGGGGTGGGGCTTTTGCCATTGGACCCCGAAAATGGCAGGGTATGGGTTCTAGTGGACCATCATGACGATCCTCGTGTCCTGGATCAATTCGATGTTGTCAAAATGGGAATTGCTTGACCTTTTCAGCTCACCCCAGAGCCACGTAACGCTACGAATTTCAGCCTCAGTAGGAAAAGCGGAATTGTCCGTGCTAAGACCACTGACCTTCGTGGTCGTATTGCAGAAAGCTGCGCACCATTGGATCGCCCGCACGTTTTGTCCAAGCTTCCTGGCACAAGATCAGATACCTGGACGCCGCTGAGGTAGAAGGAAAGAGACTAACAATCTGCCGCCGGCTGACCCGATCAGCGTCACAATTGAGAATTCCATAGCGCCATTGCTGGACCGAATTATGAACTCTCTGACTCTCATGCTCCCTCTAATGCCCCACGGAAATCTTTAAGGCAAGGCTACCGGTTTACCTGCGTTCTCAATGGCATCGAATTCTTCTCTAAACTGTGCGTCGGTTGACGACACACTTGGCCCTTATGCCGGCGAGCAATGTCGAGGTGGATTCGACTTTACTCTTCTTTTTACTGAAGTGTTTCTCTCTATCGTGCCTCTTGCTTTACTTCTTGGCATTGCACCCTTCCGGACTGTATACCTTTGGAGAAAGCGGACAAAGGTCTCCAGGTCTTCTCTGCTATACACGAAGTTGGTACGAGTTTATCTATGTCAGTTAGATTCCAGAAGACTAACTACCGTACAACAGATATCATGGGCTCTCCTAGTTGCCTTCGACCTGGCGCTTCTCGTCATATGGGCAAAGCGTCGAACGCCGAAGCATCGCGCCGAACTACCCTCCGCCGTCATTAGCTTCGTCGGCGCACTGGTGCTCGGGCTTCTCTCATTCTATGAACACCTACGCTCCATCCGACCATCGTTCCTCTTGAACGTATACCTATTCTTCACTGTCCTATTCGACATCGAGCGCTCACGCAGCTATGGACTGGATCCTGATCTCGACCTTGTTTCGACCGTGTTTTCTTCGCGCGTGGCCGTGAAGGTGTTGCTGGCGGTCGTGGAGGCTAGAGGAAAACGACACCTCCTGCTTCCGGAGTTCACTGATTGCCCACCGGAAGCTACAAGTGGTGTATACAAGCGCGCGTCGTTCTGGTGGCTCAATGAGCTTTTTAAGAAGGGTTTTTCTAATTCCCTGACGGTTGACGACCTTTTTCATTTGGACAAGCATCTTCAGGCCGACTACCTACACCACACACTCGCATCTGCATGGGACCGACGTAAGTCTTTCCCAGCTGTTGTCGGTCGTCTATGTTTTGACTGACGCGTTAATTTATTAGTCACTAGAGCTGGCCCACATTCGCTATTCGCGGCTACGTTGAAGAGGCTCAAATGGCCCATTTTGGCGGTGGTGCCACCCCGGCTTTGCCTGATTGCCTTCAATTTTTGCCAGCCGTTCCTGATCCATAGAGCTGTCACGTTCTCCCAACAGAGTGTCACGCCCCAAACCAACAACATCGGTTATGGTTTGATCGGCGCATACATCCTGGTCTTCGTCGGTATTGCGGTATGTAGATTAGCGAGAACCCAGATCCATGTCACGGATTCGCTAACCACTCACGAAGGTATCGACGGGACAGTATATGCACTTGACGTTCAGATTTATCACCATGATGCGCGGTGGCCTGATTTCCATGCTCTACAGCAAGGCTACTGACATCGCGCTCACTGATGTCGATGTAGCCTCATCGCTTACGTTGATGAGCGCTGACGTTGAGCGCATCGTTACAGGAATGGAGACTGGCCACGAGGTACGTGTTGAACGTTGTTTTCCAAATCTCCGGGCGTATTGCGATACCTTTGCCACAAAAATCCAGGAAGACCTAAACGCGGCTTGGTGCTCGTGATTCCGTTCCTTCAGGTTATTTACTTTACTGACTCGATTGGCTCTTTCAGGTATGGTCTAACACCCTCGAGATCGCTCTGGCAATGTATCTGTTGGAACGACAGTTAGGCGTCGCATGCGCGCTTCCGATCGGCGTCGCTGTTGGTATGTTTTGCGCAGCAAAGCTATTGTCATCGCACGTTAATGTCTGCTTCAGTTTCACTCCTCGGGTCCTTGGGCGCTACGAGCTTGATCATGCAGCGCCAAGCCCTGTGGCTTGAGGGCATTGAGAGACGCATCGCTGCGACAAACGCTATGCTCAATTCCATGAAGGGCGTCAAGATGGGTGGTCTTACCGATGTACTACGAGAAGATCTTCAGCAGCTCCGTGTGGATGAACTCAACATCTCAAAGAAGTTCAGGAAACTTCTAATTTGGACCATGGGATTTTGTCAGTATTGGGCTCTCTTATCGTTTCGTTCGCATACTAACCGCTACTAGCCTACATCTCGCCGATAGTGTCACCCATTCTTGCCTTCGCCGTGTTCTCCATCATTGCCCAGAAGAGCAATGGGACTAACACGCTTGACACTGCTACGGTCTTTACATCTCTTTCTCTTTTCACACTATTGACCGAGCCGCTAGGCTCGCTCATCATGTCGCTGTCAGCGTTGATGGGGGGCATGGGTTCGTTCAAGAGGATCCAGGAATTCATCGCCATGGAAGCGAGAATCGACCAACGTAAGTTTTCACACACCCCAGGCAGTGCCACTTGGGCTTCAGACGCTGGCAGCGACTCTGAAAAGGGTTCCGATACGTCTCAGAAGAGTCGCTCAACCATCGACGTTAAGGAGGTAAATTCGCTGGGCTCTCAAGCTATTGTCATCGAGAACGGATGCTTTGGGTGGAACAAAGAAAAGCAACCGTCGGGTACCTTGCAGGCAATAAACATGGTCGTCCCACGTGGTAAGATTACCATGGTTGTGGGACCGGTAGGGTGCGGGAAGTCAACCCTGCTCAAAGCTGTCCTGGGAGAACTGCCGCACATGGGTGGCACACTGCAGGTGTCGTCCCTGCGGATCGCCCTGTGCGACCAAACTGCATGGCACGTGAATGGCACGGTGCAGGAGAGCATTATTGGTGTTTCAGATTTCGATCAGCGATGGTATTCGTCGGTTGTACGTAGCTGCGCGTTAGATGAAGATCTACGACAGTTGCCCCAAGGAGACCAGACCCAGATTGGGAGCAAGGGTATTGCATTGAGCGGAGGGCAAAGCCAACGCATAGTGAGTATCTCCCCGGAACCCCCCACCTTCCCCTTAGAGCCACTCGCTGATGACACATTGTTTACAGGCGCTCGCAAGAGCGGTGTACGCTCAAAAAGATATTATCATTCTTGATGACTGTCTTAGTGGGCTCGACGGCCAGACAGAAAATCGCATCTGGCACAGCCTTTTTGGCCACGAAGGCTTGCTCAAGCGATGCAGAACGACTGTTCTGATCGCATCATCGTCAGGTATGTTGCATAGTGACCATTTTCAACCTTGCGACCGCACTCACTGACCACTCTTGCGGTGCAACAGCCAAACGGCTGCCCTACTGTGATCACATAGTTGCACTCGATAAAGAGGGTAAGATTGAAGAACAGGGCACATTTGAGAAACTCAACGTCTCTGGCGGTTACGTGTCGGGTTTCGACCTCCCACTGCCCGACTGGGATTTCACCCCAGAGAAGAATGTTTATGAGGCTCCGCCCAGATACTCGGAACGCCAAAACTCCAATAAAGTCACTGAAGATGACATACAAGCGGAGGCGAACCGTCGCACTGGCGACACAGCCATTTACCTCTATTACATCGGATCAGTGGGCTGGATCCCAACCATTATTTTCATCGTTTCCATCATCATTTTCATTTTTGGAATATCGTTCCCGTGTAAGTCTTCCTCGTTCTGTTTTTCCACCGTGGCTGCTGACCTTTTCCAAGCGATCTGGGTTAAAATGTGGGCCGAGTATAACGAGCGCTACCCAAATCAGCGCCTTGGGTACTATCTGGGTATATACGCTATGCTCGGTGGACTAGCGCTATTCTTTCTCATTATCAGTTGCTGGTATGCTATTCATAACTATACTGCGAAAGCGCCACTTACACGGTATTAGGCAACTAATCATTACGATGGTCCCCCGCTCTGGGGTTATTTTCCACAAGAAACTGCTTGACACGGTACTTGGGTAAGTGAGCGTGGTACAACCACCAAAACCCCGCATACTAACAGAGATAAGATCGCCCATGTCATTCTTCTCCACGACCGATACCGGAGTCACACTCAACCGCTTCAGCCAGGATCTTATGCTAATTGATATGGAGTTGCCGGTGGCGGCACTCAACACCTTCGCGAGTACGTGCCCAACTCTCCCCAAGCTAACATCATGTCGTCATGCTGACACTATGCAGCATTCATACTATGCATTGGGCAGATGGCCCTCATCGCCGTCGCTGCTCCCTTCGCGGCCATCTCCTTTCCCGTTGTGGGTATCAGCGTCTACTTCATCCAAAAGTTCTACCTGCGCACCTCACGACAGCTTCGGTTCCTGGACCTTGAAGCAAAGTCCCCCCTCTATACTCAGTTCAATGAGATCTTGGAGGGTTTAGCGACCATACGTGCGTTTGGGTGGCAGAGCTTCGTTGAGGAGAAAGCGAAAGCGCTGCTTGATCGCAGTCAACGCCCCTTCTACCTTCTCTTCGCGGTCCAGCGCTGGCTGACACTCGTCCTGGACTTGGTGGTGGCAGCAGTCGCTACTATCCTCATCATTCTTGTTGTCGCACTGAGAGGAAAACTCAGTGCTGGCTACGTCGGCGTTGCGCTTCTGAACGTCGTATTGTTCTCGCAAAGTATCAAGCTGCTCATCTCCTTCTGGACCCAGCTCGAGACACATATTGGTAGTGTTGCGAGGATCAAGAACTTCACAACCGACGCCGTCGCCGAAGACCATGAAAATGAGGACCATATTCCGCCGGCAAATTGGCCGAGTACGGGAAAGATCGAATTCAAGAACCTTGAGGCGTGTCACCGGTAAGCAATTCATGCAGCCTACACCTATACATTATACGTGCTCTGCTCAGCGCTGACCCTTCAGACCGGGCGAGCCAGTCATCTCAGACTTCTCGCTATCCATCAAAGCAGGCGAGAAAGTGGCCATTGTCGGTCGAACCGGAAGGTAAGCTCCATCGCATTCCTCTTTTCACTTTCTCTAGCTAACACTACCTCCAGCGGCAAATCATCTCTCGTCCTCTCGCTCTTCCGCATGGTCGAAATTTCAGCGGGCAGCATAACTATCGACTCCCTCCCGCTGCACCGCATTCCCCGCCAGACCATCCGCTCGCGCCTCATCGGCTTACCGCAAGACGCTTACCTGCTCCCCGGATCAGTGCGTCTCAACGCCGATCCGCTGAAGCAAAGCCATGACAAAGCGATCATGCAGGCACTGAAAGACGTCCAACTCTGGGACATAATCGTGTCCAAAGGCGATATTGAGAAATACGCCCACCCACTCGACGTAGAAGTCGAGGACCTGCACTTCTCGCATGGTCAGCGGCAGTTGTTCTGCCTAGCGAGAGCTCTTCTACGGAGAGATAAAGCCAGTGTCATTGTATTAGATGAAGCTACTAGCAAGTAAGTCACTCCCAACCATCCCCCGCAGTTTCCTACCCTTTCATCTTCCGAGTACTGTCAAAAAACCCCGCTCCGCATTCCGCACCTCCAAAATCCCTGTCTTTCACGGTACTAACACCCCCACCCAAAGCCTCGACCACGCAACAGACTCCCACGTCCAGCGCCTCCTGCGCTCAAAATTTCACTCCCACACCGTCATCGCCGTCGCGCACAAACTGGACACGGTTCTCGACTTCGACAAGGTCGTCGTCATGAACCAGGGCCAGCTCGTCGAGTACGGCGAGCCGTACAAGCTGCTAGACCGCCAGGGAAGTTGGTTCAAGAGTCTGTATGAGGAGCTGAATAGGAATGACGGGCCGGTGGAGGGTGATGATGACGATGTGATGCAGATTGCTCAGTGAGAGGATTTAGGAGATTGCTAACGCGACGTTACACTACGCTCGCTTCATGTTCTATCGTTCGTTTCATTTGTTATTGATTTGAGAAGAGAGGTGGGAGGTGTGTTCTGTGGAAGTACATAGCATCTGATAGTTGATGGGAATTGAAAGGCGTTGAGGTATTCAGAGTGTGGTCACGTGATTTTGTATTCACCCCCAAGAGATGATTGCTTATAGTATACCGAAGCCCATCGCGGTGCATGATCATCCGAACTTCATTGATGCAGGCTGCATGCCCTCAGATCATGATGTCGTATTCATCCCTAGTGCCAAAGTGCAGCCCGAAGACTCTCAGACTATTTTACAGGCACCATCTCATCTCCCATAAACCATCCAGGTCCTCCACACCGACCCATCACAACCTCAGACGACGCGCACAAGATCGATGTCGACCGCCTGCCCTTGGCGGCGGAACTCCTGGTACAACCAGGTCTGGACCGCGCGGAGAACATCGATGGGGTCGCCCAGCGTAATGTGCTCCGCCGTCATGTCGGAGTGGACGTACTCTATGCGCACACGCTGCAGCGCACGGCACGCCAAGAGAGCGTTGATCTCGTAGTGGGCTACCAGTTTGGGTAGGCTCATGGACTTGCGCTGCTTGGAGCGCGCAAGGTCGCCGGTCTTCTCGATGTCAATCATCTCCTTCTCGCTAAACAGAGACGTCGTCACACTCGCAGTGTGCATCTGAAAGACAATTTGGCGCAGCTTGGGGAGCTGCTTCGCCATCGCCATGTACGGGTTGTGTGGGCGGGTTTTCCCGACACCCGAGAACCAGTAGAAGCCTGGGAGGTCCAGCTTCGTGACCGCCGTGGGGAGTTGAGGATGGTTGGGCGAATGTAGCATGGCTCCCATGAAGTGGAGGTCTGTAGTCGTCGCGAGGTTGAAGGTCAAACCCTCAACGTAGGGCAAGACGACTTGGGACCACAGACCCGGGTTGCTCGGGTCGACGACTACGCCGTTGAGGAAGGCAGGTCGGTGAGGGCTTGCGCCCGGGCGCGCCCGCTCTGCCTCGACGAATACGGTAATAGGTCCTTTATGTAGGATTGTATTAGCTTTTGAACTAGTTCTCAAATTATGCTGAAAGACTAGTGATAGCTCATCAGGTTCTCCTGAGGGCGAAGGCGGTCGAGAAATAGGGCAGTATGTTGAGAGGGTATCTTGTGAGTGGGAGGATAGCGTACCGGTCGCTAGCAATGCGTTAAGAGCCGGAGGAAACGCAACGTTGGGACCGACAGCCGCTGAAGACGCTTGAAGAGTAAGTGCGGAAGCGGCATTGCCTCCATGAACGGGAGGTGGCTGAAGAGGAAGACTGGCGTAGGCGCTCATGGTATTGGAGGGACGAGCGGGAGCACCGATGGGACCATGCTGAGTCTGCGAGCTAGGAGAATCCTGCTCGGAGTTCTCACGTAGATCTTGGAGACGCTGAAGGTATGCATAGTTAGCAAAGTGTGTCTTGCGTCCCTTCCGATTGAGACAACGAACGTCATTGGCGTAGGGCGAGAAGGCGTTGGCGGAACCGCGGAGCGGAGCTGTTAGTATTATTAGCAGCTGTGTTGATTGAAGCAGTCAGGAGTTGCTTACCACCACCTTCATGGCGCCTGGAAGAGGAGTCGCGGTTGGGGTCGGAACTCATGTTGACGGAAGTGACGTTGACTGAGTGACAACGAAAGCGGAATACTTGGGGAACGTAGAGAAAGTAGAGAAGAGGAGTTCTCAAAGCTTTTCGGTACAAGCAAAGGTTGTGCGGATACGCGCTGAGCGAAGTAGAGTATGGCGGGCGGGCGAAGTTGTAGGTTGAGGTGGTGGAGAGGAAGTTGCGGGCGAGGCAAAAGTTTTATACTCTCACTTTCTGTGTGGGTTGCTAGGCAGCTACCACGTAGTTCTTATCGGGAAGGAAAGAGCGTTTGCTCGAAGTCAACAAAGTGATGGTGAAGGCAGGAACGCTCCGACAGTGAAGACGGAAAGCGCGAAAAACAACAAAGTGCGAACACCAACAACAACGCGACGTGGACAATTTGTCGAGATGTTGGAGATATATGCTGAGATTACTTCTACGTCACTTTACTATAATCCATTTGAGCCCTTGAACGAAGGGTGTACAAGTACAAGAACTGAGGTTGGCCGTTTTCCCGACACTCGTTCTCTTGATTCATATGTGTGCAAACGGCGGGTGATAATACTCGCCTCTCTCCCACCAGGAGTAGCAGTCATGTGGGGCAGTCAGGAGCTCCTGCTCACGCAGACTCTTCGCCACGGGTTGAATGAGCGCGATGGCACGCGTGCGGCGTATGGCGAGGAGCTCATCCTACGTCGCCATCAACTTGGTCAAAATACCCAGAACAAGCGTCCACGACCGCAGACATCCTACTTCCGCTCAACGGCAAACCCAAACACCACAAAATCAATCACCCCACGCGCCCCCGAAAACTGCACGTCGTGCTTCCTCACCCCCTTCACCCCCTCCCTGACCCTCCCATCCCTAACAACCGCAAACTCAAGATGCTCACCAACCCACTCCGCCAACTGCCTAAAAGCACGCAGCGCATACCCCTGCTCAGGACCAACATGACACTCCATTTGGAACTTCTCCAAATTGTCCAACCGCTGCAATATCGATAGACCCCAAGCCCCCGCCGCGCGCTCAATGTCGACGACTTTTCGGGGTAAGAGCGGTGGACCAAATGAATGATCAGGATGTCGAAGGCGAGTGGGAGGAGTAGACGTAAACGGATGGAGGGTCGAGCTGTGTAGCGTGATGCTCAACTCTTTCAAGCCAAGACAGCTATGGATGAAGGCTACTTCCGTCTCCCGCGGCCTCGAGTATTCCACAGAGAACGAGAATGCTGGGAACACGAGGCGCTCGATACACGGCGTCACGCCTGTGATAACTGCCATTTCACGCAGACAGGCGGAGAGGTAGTCTACGTCCGGGCCGCACTGTATGATGAACCGTGTTTTCTGTACGAACAGAGGCATGAGTTCGGTGTAGAGTTGCTTGTTTGCGTACGCGATGCCGGGGAAACATGTCAGGAGGGGTTTGTGCGCTCGGTTTCGGAGGGCACTCACGTACTCGCTGGTTGTGGTAGTAGTGGTAGTGGAGAGCAAGAGTTTGTGGCGGATGCGATGGTCTGCGATGTTGATGGAGGGGAGGGAGGCGTGGGCGATGTGGGTGTATATGAGGTTTCGGAGTTCGCCGGGGAGGGAGAGGAGGGTCGGCGGAGGGCTTGAGGAGGATTGAGTGCGCGAATTCGCGTGGGGAGGCATGGTTGGGTGCTTTTTAGAGCGGTTGCGAGTCGATGTTGTGGGGAAATGGGAAGTATGTGGAAAGAGGACTTTATTGATTCACGCATGTGCTTTATGGCGATGGGCGGGCAAGAGGTACATTCACTGGGCTTCCAATTTGAGAGACCCCATGGTAACAGACGCCGGGGCATGTTGAGGGATGAAAGTTGAATATTTGCTGTTGCCAATTCATTGACTGCACCTTAAAACCTCTCCACCTGGCTTCACTAAGAACTGCGCACTTGCACATCACAATGGTACCATGATCCGACTTGGAGGGAAAAGAAAGAGATGCGTTTATGAGACAGGGAAATATTCTGATAAGTCCGGGAAAATATTTGGGACATGATAACTCTGGAGTGTAGGGCAGTAACCGCATAATTAGCTAGGAGAAGGGTAACCCATTTGTGGGAGCACTTTGTACGACGTTCATGTAGTGATTTTCACTAAGAATTTATTCCGGGAATTTTGATATATCGTAGGTACGCCTGATGCGCAGCATGCTCGCAAAGTCTCCCATGTTCGGATACCTCAGCCTTTGACTAGTGGGGCGTTTTGATGACGCGTCTTCAAACAGGAGTATGAGAACATAACGGTAAGCGACTATTAAATGTCCTAAAAACTAGAACAGGAATTTGGATGCATTGCTAGCGACACAGTCGAGATAGGATGGATTGCAGTGCAGCGCGACGAGAGGTGAGGTTGAGCAATGATGCTTAATTTAGGGCTGACATAATGCGCTCGGAACACGGATACGGACGGGGGATACGGCGCGCGACACCTGGCAGCCCTGAGAAGGATGCAACGCCTAGACCCTCATATGGCTATAGGCGTCTCACGCGCGGGCCTGATAACACCATGGCTCATTTCGTGTCTCGTCACTCCTGCAACGATCATGGCTGAGTGCTGTCCTGAACACATTCCTTACAATCCCTTTAGTTATCAGCTCGTCGCGCACGCTGTCACACATGCGTGTCCGTTGCCCTCATATCTCCCCCGACGACCTACGTTCATAGCGATAAGCTAGCGCAATGGTCGCGCAATCCTCACCGCGATGCTCGATGGAAGAAGAAGGACCCCCCTTCTTCTCGCTCGACGACTCCAGCGCGTCCATCCCAATCGTACCGCCGCTGAAGAAGAAGCCCTGGGTGGTCTTTGCACTGCTGGCTTTCGCCCTGATTACGATTGTCGACATTGGCGCCTTCCTCGCTGAACCGCCCAAAACCCGCGTCTTCGAAGCGAACATCTGCCTCACCTACTACCGCGAGCACGACCCCTCGGTCATTGCCGACAATGGCGCTGTGCCCGAGAAGTTGTGCAAGATCGACGAGGTGCAGCAGAAGCTGGCGATGATCTTTGGCTGGCAGGACATGTTTGATGCAGTGCCGGGAATACTGTTGGCGGTGCCGTTTGGGATGCTGGCGGATAAGGTTGGACGGAAGTGGATATTTGCTTCTAGTCTTTTGGGATTGCAGCTCAGCTCTTCGTGGATACTGCTGATTTGTGAGTACCATCAGGGTTGTGAAGGGGAGCGACGGATGCTGATATACATGCAGTATACTTCAAGACGCTGCCGCTGCAATTTACCTGGTTCTCCTCTGTCTTCTTCTGCATTGGCGGGGGTCCTATCGTAGCCATGGCCATTGGCGTCACCATGATCGCCGACATTGTACCACCGGACATGCGAACCACCGTCTTCCTATACTTGACAGCATGCGTGCTTGTCGGAGAGATGATAGCACCGATAATGGCCGCGCGCCTGATGGAGAAAGGAGACTGGCTACCCCTGTTGCTGGCACTGGCCATCCAGCAGGTCGGCATCCTCATTGCCCTCTTCTTCCCGGAGACGCTTCACATGCGTGACCTGCCAGAACCGAAAGACGGTGACGAGGACGTCATTGAGCTCGTGCCAAAGGGCAGCAACTTTACGTTCAAAGCCCAACTGCAGAACTTCCAAACCGCGATCCACTTTCTCAGGAGCGACTGGACATTGGGGTTGGTCGTCTTCACGTTCTTGGCCAACAGACTGGGAAGACAGGCAATCAACCTGCTCGTCCGCTATGCCTCTAAGCGCTACAGCTGGGAGATCAAGAAAGCAGCCTACCTCTTATCGTTCCGCGCCGCTACCAATCTCGTTTCGATCACTATCTTCATTCCGCTCACCAACTACGTGTTGCTGAAGAGGCTGCGCCTCCCTGCGCACTGGGCCGATCTCTGGCTTGCTCGAGGCTCCATCGTGCTGACCACGATATCTTTCTTCGTCATGGGCATCGCTGCCCACCCGGCTCTCCTTGTCATCGGCCTCCTCATCTACAACCTCGGCACCGGCTACAACGCTGCCATGCGCTCGGTCTCCATCCATGTCGTCGGCGGGCAATCAAGCCCAGACATTGGCAAGTTAATGAGCACAATCGCCATCGCCGAGAGCATCGGTGTGATGGTTGCCGGCCCCCTGCTGAACCAGATGTTCCAGTGGGGCATGGATCTGGGCAGTGCATGGCTGGGCTTGCCGTTCTTAGCGTCTGTGATTGTGTTTGCTGGTATGACGGTCGTCACGATGATGATCAACGTCAAGGATAAGGAGGTTGCGTACGTCGAGGTTCACAGCGACGAAGAGGGTTTCTCGGACCAGGAAGACGGGGCGAGGACATCGGCACTCGAAAGTGAATTCGCACCTAGACATGCCCCTTGAGGGGTATATGCTTCCTTAGACGCAACATTGAATGTGTGACTCTTCATCTGAGTCATTAGTAAAGGTACGTAGCGGTCTGTTCACGAGCAATCGCCCGGCAACAGCAGTAGAAGCCATATGACAGTGGGCGGAAGTCAGCTGGAGATGAAGACGGGGTAAATGGAGACATGGTTGGAGATGCTTCCAAACAGGATGGGTGGCACCTGCAACAAGCGCAGCAAATACGGGACCGTGATTACTGAATGAAGAATGAAGAAGGCGCGACAGGCACCGCGCGACGACCAGTCAAAGAAGCAGCTGCTCCTATCTCACTCTCTGTTTACGTGCACTCCTCTCTTACTGCACCGCCCTTCGTGCCTCATTACCCTTGTTTCTGCTACTTGTTGTCAACACGTCTTTAGCAGTGCTTCGCTACGTTGGCTCACCGTCTTACCGCTCTACCTCAACTCCACCTAGTTTTATATCGTCAACCAGATGCTGGCTCGGGCATCCAGCGATGCCGGCAACCGTCTTCGTCGCTCCAAGTCCACCTCGACCGTCCACAGGCATCCACCTCCCATCTCGGAGCACTTGGATCCGGACGTCGCTCACCAACATGCCTTGGCTGCTGCTACCGCTGCTTTTGCCCGAGCGCAGGTGCACGACACGACTGACCGCAAGTCGAAGCGCAGCTCTGAAATATCGAGGTCCAAGAGCACTGCCAGCGGCAAGTCTCTCTCATCTCAGGGTAGCCATTTTCCACCACGAGAGTCGAGCTTTAGATCATTGCAACCTCGTAAAACTGGACAGGCCACAGATACCCAGCGACAGTCTCGGGCGCCCACAATGAATACGGAGCAGTTTCCGCCCTTCTACCCTACACCGAGCAGTGACAGACCTCTATCAGTACCACGACCTTTGTCAACCCAGCCCTCCGTCACATTCAGCGATACTACTCGCCCGGGCGCTCAGCTGAAATCCCTTCGACAGAGCGCTTCTTCTTCGGTCACTTCCCAGCAGATCAGGAAAGCACGCTCTATGTATTACGCCAGCAGCATTCAGACCGGGTCGCCTATCGCTCGGCCACCCGCGAAATATCTTACTACGCCGCCTCCCATCACTGTCAGCCCTACAATGGAACCCATGCCCAGCCTTCCACCAACTCGCGCCCTAGGACCATCACCGCTTGCCGGGCCCCGCGTACCTGTCAGTGTTACAGCGGATGAGTCCATCGACAACGCCCGGGACAAGTACCTCCAGGAGTTCCAACAGAAGACCATCAAGCACAAGCCATCAATGTTCCTCGCACCCTTCAAAAAGAGACAAGACAAAGCGAAGGGCAAAGGCAAACGCAGCACATCTGGCGTCATCTCTGTCTCTACGGCCAGCCATCGAACACCCGACGAGTCGACTGCAGACGTTAGTCTCAATGATTTCCTACCCCAGCCAGAAGTGAAGGAGAAACGGTCGTTCTCTGGTTCGCTCAAAAGCAAGTTCAAGAGGGTGTTCAGACGTACATCGAACAAGTCGCCGAATCTTCACGTGCAGCAGATCGACGCGAGTCGCGATTACTTCAATTCTACACATCTCAGTCCACCACATGTGGAAGACGCATATGATATACCAAGCCCAGATAATGAGACATTGCAGCGAGTCCGCGCGCGTACACCATCGCTCGAAGGAGCGCGTCCAGCATTCATCAGGTCTGGTTCACGCAGCAGCAGCAACGGAAGTGATCGAAGTAATCGCAGTCTTCATAGTGAGACAAACGTCACGAATCTATCTGTGTCGCGTGTAACTAGCTGGGGAACTTCTTCTACCGGAGACACATTGACTCAGCGGGCGATCAAGCGTTTGACCGTCATTCACGAAGCCAGAGACAGCATCGGAAGCGAGGCGGATCGCGTGGCATGTATGATGCCGAAGAGGAAGTCACTACCCGTCCCATCACTTGCTGCCTTCCGCGAACCTGTCCACACAGAAAGCCTCGCTGAAGATTCTCTGACACATGTCGACCCCAAGCGTGTCTTCTCGGCGTTGATGCGAGAAATTGGTGCGTCAAAACCGGAATACGTTCCGTCGGACCGTGCCGATCGAACGCCAGGTGCAGAGAGTGATGTATTCGAATCCAGCGAGACAAAAGAGCTCCACTCTCAAACCAGAGGTCTGCACTCGAGCGCCAGTCGAGACTTCCGATCCGGCACAGCCAGCGACCTGCGACCACCGTCACGACGACCTCCGACCGCCCAAAGTGCACAGAGCAAGACTAGCACGATCAGGTCTCTGGGCAGAGCGATCAGGTCGACAATACGCACAGTCACACCCGCAGAAGAGCATTATGCACCAAGCCCAGAACGTACGGGCAGCGTGCATGGTGCAGTGCGCGTCCCGAGAGACGACGTGGATACGCCCTCGTCGACCGCCGCGCCCGGGTCTGAAGGAAGCGATGATCATTATTCAAAGGATGATTCTCCCGACGTTGAAGGTGCGAACATGAAGTAAGTGGCGTTACTATTGAGTCGTCGTCAACTTTCCTAATTTGATGTAGAGTCAACTCTACTGACGAGCATAATGCGATGCAAGTATTCACGCCGTCGACTGCACAGATCGAACAACGCGTGGAAAGGGCCAAGGACCGTTGGAAGACAGCTCTTGATGAGGCTGAAATGCTTCAGTTCCCGCGCGAGACCAACCGAACCTATAACGTGGCCAACTTTGCCCAGCAAACTATACTCTGCGAGACAACTAATGATACCACGGACTTTGCTACGCAGTTGCACATCGACACTCACGAGTTTGGCAAGCACCAGAATCAAGAGTCACCAGAGTCATCAAAGTCTCCAACACCACTCAATCGCCGACCTGTGATGTCGCCATTGTCCCCAAGCATTTACTCGCGGAACACCGATGGAATCAGTATCCTTCCGAACGATAGCATCATTTCTCTTGGTGGGCCTGATGATTCCGAACCCTTGCAAGACGGTGGCTCGGCTGTCATCTTGACAAGCCAGTCGGTGCGAAGTTACGTGATTGGAACTCCTTCTCCTCGCCGCCCTGATTCGACGCGTACCAGTCGCGATTGGAAAGCCTGGCTTTCGCATGAAATTTCGGGAATGGAGCTCGATAGTGAAGAGGATCTAAGAATTTGTGAGCGAAACGTGACACCATGCGGGCCACATGGACGTGATATCTCAAGTACCTCGCACAACGAACACAGCGACATGACCGTGATTTTGCGGGAGACAGTCGAGACTTCTACAGGACCTGATATTGGAACTTCGACGTCTACCAATACGAGCAATGCCACAGGACGATTTGACTCTCAGGATCACTCTAATGGGCAAAACCAAAGTGGGCCCGGAAAAACCAATACTGTGCTTGAGAGGTCTGACTCACATACGGATACCATCAAGGAAGTAACACCGACCCACACACCTATTGAGACCATGAGTGGGCATCCTCAAGTGCGAAGGATCTCCTCTCGACCGGATTCAACACTGGTCTTGAGCAAAGAGCGTCCGCCCTCCACGCCAGGTTGCCGTGCGTCCATATCACAACCTATACTGGAAACGCCAGGGTCTTCCCGGATGAATGATCGCTTTCCATTCATCGATACCGGTCGTGGCTCAAGCAGCAACAGCGCAAAGTCGTCCCGCCAGTCCAAATCTTCAACTGACAGCAATCCATCGCTGAAGTCGTTGAAGTCACCAAAAGCAACGCCGAATCCAAAGATATACTCGGATCTTTCCGCTCCAGCTTCGAACCAAACTTCGCAGCGCGTGCCAAATACAGCTCTGAAGAGAAGCGACGCGCAACTCAGAAAGAAAGAGAACGTCACGCCGCCGGCTTTGCTTGACAACAACAAAACTAATGTCCGTCCGTTGGGATTGACGTCTCGCCCGAAGTCTATGCAACCGCTTTCTTCTGCAGCAATGAATCTGAATTCCTCCAGCACCGGACAGTACCAAGCGAATGCTGCTGAGACCAGTCACGCAAAAAGAAACTCTAGCCCTGCTGCGACACCTCCTCGTCCACGCGTGCGCGCTACCTTGCGTCCCCTCTCTCCTGAAAAACTCGCACGTCGCCCACGAAGTTCTTTTGACCTTCGCCAAGGAAACACACGATATCAACTGCAAACGACCGGAAGGCCGACAATCACGAGCCTTGGAACGCCATCTCCACCTCCGTGCTCCGAGCTTCGACGTCCCGTGGTGCATCTAAAGACTCCATCGAGTTCTTTGGCGTTCAACCTGGAACCAAGCCCGGGTAGGGAAGAACGCGTCATTGACAGCATACTTGACAGTGATCGCAGCGGCAGCGTCACACCTGGACAGCGTATGGCGGATCGTTTCTTGAAGGAAAGAAAGAGTACTACAATATTGGAGAGCGCCAGGATGAGAGGAGGACTCAGGTTAGCCAGGGAAGACACACCAGCGTTCTTATGATATCTGTATATATTTTGGCGTGTTTGAGAAATGGCGACGACAGCAGGGCATTTATTATGGCTAGATGTAATGGGACTGGAAGCAGTGGCCTCGTTGAGCGGCTGGCTCTTGGATAGAGGATGGCATTACGTGTTGGTATGAGGCAAGGTATGGAGGTTGCGTTTGGTTGGCTACATTGCACAGCATATGACCAGTATCGTAGCGGTAAGGCATCAATCAAAGTTACATTTCTACCCTTTCCTTCGTTCTGCGGCCCCTCCGGCCCCATGTGCATGAACATGATCTATGATCATCTCTATTCATCCATAGCTCATCAATATTACAACATGATTTCATGAATCAAGAGAACTGCAGTAGCTTAGTATTGTCAAACACGATGAACCATGGTTGAATTCCCTCCTCGGCTTTACGAGCACCTCCACTACCTAGCAACGGGCATCTTACAACGCGCTCAGCAACACAATGCAATTTGCTGCATTTGTGTTGTTAATGGGTACGGTATTCACATGCTGCGACAAGGGGTCACATCGTCGCCGACAACAGGCCCAAAATCGATATCCATCGAAATACAACTGCATGGTCTCCACTTCGGCTCCTCCAATCCGACCGAGCTGCTCACCCCTCAAGATCCCGCTCGGACAACACGATCTATAGACCTCCTCTGCGTCTCTCACATTTGCCCGTTTCCAATCTCCCACATCTTCACGTTCTACATCTCATACCTCACACTCTTTAAGCTCAACAATCTATCAAGCTTCTCACTAAAACAACTCAAAATGCGCATCACAACCCTCCTCTCCCTCTTCCTCGCCCTAGCAGCAGCAGGATCATCTCTCACGCTCAACCGCACCGACGGCACGACTCTCGTCCTCAACGACACGCCCATGATCGTCGACCTCAGCGATGTCATCCTACCGCAGCCTGAGATGGCAGTCGGCACTAGCAAGTGAGCGCCCTTCCCCTCCAGGCCTGTACCACGCCCAGAGCCAGCGAGCGGCACAGAAACTAACCACCGCAACTCGATAGTAGCAATAGCGCGAAGAACGTCAAGACCACTGATTCCTCACACGCAGGTGTGAACGCGGAGGAGGACGAATACCTCTGGATGGTACGTACGTCTGTTGCTCTGCATTCTATCAACACCCCATCTCTGCAAAAAGTGTGATGTAATATAACTGTATACCGAATCACTAACACACCTACCATATTCCAGGTCAGGTTCTTCACATCCCCCAATCTCGCAGGCACACAGGGCGAGACGCAGGGCTGTCACTGGCCGTTGGGCAAGTGTCGACCGACGGATAACTGGTGCGTCGGTCATCCTGTCCCTACCTATACCCCACCCACACCAGTCGTTCAAGCGCTAACATAGCAATTTCACAGGTTCCCAGATATATCCTCCATCTCGTTCCATGGTTGCCAAGACGGTCAGGTGAATTATGGCGTGCCGATTGGGTGCTTTTTCTGGGAGTATGTACTTATCATACCCCTCCTGGCCTACTTGATCTTTCTCGCTGCTGTCGCCTTGAGCTGGGTTTTGTTGTCGATTACTGATTTCGGAACAGAACGGTTAATTGCGATCGCTCGCCGGGTAAGCAGGCGCTTTGGTTGACGAATGGGCACTCTGATCTAGCAAATTTGGGGTGGGATGTAAGTTTTGTCATGTTTCGCTGATGGTGGGGATGAGAGTACAGGTTGCTGATGCAGATGATAGGAGCGTATTCGGTCGTATGAGTGCCATCCTACGTAGAGTGCGGTCGGGCATCCGACCGGTTTTAGGGGAAAGGTCGAAGTGAGGAAATGAGGGGGAGGGTGAGTGCATGGGTAGTGGTAGTGTGCTGGTTCTTGGAGATGGACTGGCGTGGTTTTAAGACTGTAAACCCCCACTGGTTGGGCACAGTGTCGAGGGTAATGTTGTCAGATCAGGCAGTATTTCGGTTGATATTAGCCAATTCAAAACACGGTTGGCGAATGGTTCCATGTTTTCCAGTCCACTACCGATCGTGTTGCTTGATATGTATACTCCTGAAATCCGCAGGATCAAGAACCGGCTCCCATTTGCCAAAAGAGTAGATCCCAAACATCGTCCCTGTAAACGCTCCCCCAACAGGCGGCATAACCGTCAGATCCTCCGTGCTGAAGCTAAACTCCGCGACCGACTCCCTTTGGCTAAGCGTCAAAGTATACGCCGTCGGCGACGCTTTTGCGGAGATGTGAACAGCAGCTGAATCATCAAATGCGTGCTCTTCCGCAGTGGTACCCGTCCCATCGTTTGAAAGAAGAGGGTAGATAGTCTCCATCTTCGCCGCGCTTCCTGTTGGTTTTCTGATCACCACAGTCCTTACGAGTTTGCTGTCTACTTCTACGGCTGTGATTCCAATCGTCGCGTACGAGAATATACTCCACCACACCGTCACACCCGCTTCGTACCCCTTCCTACTCGGCTTGAATTCCAACTCTGCGCAAAATTCATCGAGATAACTCTCCTGCTTGCGTAGGAGCATAGCCGGTGCTTCTGGTGATGAGAGATCGTAGCATGATCCATGGAGACGTAAATAGCCCGGTCGCTCGGCGAAGGAGTAGCAGGGTTTGAGAGGCGTGTTCTTCTGGTACCAGCCGAGTTCGAGAGTGGGTTGCGAGGCGTTGATGGTTGCGTTCCAGCGGATGCTGTTAGGTTTGGATTGGGTGATGAGCTGTGTGATGGGATGGCGACCTTCAGTGAGGAGAGTGATGTTTCGACCATTGTTGAAGACGGGCCAGTCGTTTATCCAGTCGAGTGTTACTAGGAAGGATTCTCTGCCTACCACTCCAGATTAGATTTGTTGAACTTGTGGAACTGAGAAAGCAAGGACTACTCACCTAACTGCGGTTCCGCAAACCCCCCACTCTCCTTCCTCACAGGCCTAACCCCCAAAAACACCCCCCACCACCTCCCCTCCCCATCTTCCACAATATCCGCGTGCCCCGTCCTCTGCACCTCCTCCTCGGGCCCATTATACCAAAGCGGCTCCCCCTGACCCTCCCACGGCCCATACACCCCCTCTTTACTACGAAACACCCACTCCTGATGCCCCGCCTCGGTCCCCCCCTCCGCAACAAACAAATAGTAATACCCTCCCTTCTTCACAATATGACTCCCCTCCGCAACACCAAACTTTGACTGCCTGATACACACCGGCGGCGTCAACGTCCTGCCAGTCGGTAAATCGACTTCTGAGACATGAATCGCGAAATCCTTCAACTTGGAATTTGGATCACGATCGCCGATGCGCACCGTAGTGCTGAGGTACGTTTTGCCATCGTCGTCCCAGAAAACATCTTGATCGAACCCCGGATTGTCAAACCACACTGGCTCACTCCAACTCCCCTCCCGCTCTATATCGTCTGTCCAGACGTAGAAACCGCGGGGGAAAATGCGTTCATCTGTACTTGGCCGGTACCGGTGAAACACGCCGTTGAACAGGTACCATCTCTTTTCTTGCGCGCGATAGCGCAGAGTAGACGCCCAGCTGCCGGCGCCGGGTTCTACGGTGCGCAGGTTGAGTTGCGACGGGCGTGTTAGTGCGTGATTTATTAGCGTCCAGTTTATCAAGTCGAGGGAGCGGTAGATGGCACAGCCGGGGAAGTATTCGAATGTTGAGGTGCTGAGGTAGAAGGTTGTTGGTGTGGTGGGTGTTGATGATGGTACCGCGCAGATTGTGGGGTCGGGGTTGAAGCCGCGGATTATGGGGTTTTGGAAGGTTGGTGGGGAGGGCATGGTTGATGTCTTGGGATGCTGGGCTTCAAGGCATTGATTGAGTTTATTGTTTAATTATTGAAGTATAGGTTTGAGGCTGTTTCTGAGTGTGGGGGGTGGGGGGTTTCTAGTACCTCGGGTTGGTGACGCGCTAGCGGGAGGATTTTCCACCAACCACTTCGCTGTATCTCGAGCCGCAGGAGGCTTTCTGAAGCTGTAGAAACTATACGCTTCTTGTGATAGTTTTGGAATTGGAACAATGTTGACATTATTATTGTTTAAGGCGTTGATGGCTGCTGCCGGGTGGTCGAGGCGTAGCCGAAACTGGTTAGCACCGTTCTGATCGGTCGTCCTACTTCTATCACCTCCATCTCGCCAATGCCCCTCCTTTCTATTCTCATCGCCTTCTCATCTATGTTATATT
Source organism: Parafenestella ontariensis (assembly GCA_021596325.1). NCBI lineage: Eukaryota > Fungi > Ascomycota > Dothideomycetes > Pleosporales > Cucurbitariaceae > Parafenestella > Parafenestella ontariensis. The sequence continues at coordinate 768,211 of JAKGDA010000010.1, read as the reverse complement.
TCTACTTATCCAAGGACCCGATCTATCACATGCGGCAGCGGTGCACAACCCGGTGACATGATGGCTATCCTCGAAGGAACGCGTTCGAAGGGTTGCGACCCGTGAAACAAATCATGCTTATTACTTGAAGCAAGGTGAGAGTGCAGCTTTGCTGTTTTGGGAACCCGGCCTGACGAAGGCTCAATAGACGTAACGACACCAACAGACTCACTTCAGTTTGGCAATGACCAGCTTTGCACGACCGCAATGAAGCCCATGCCGACGCGTTTCTTCCTCAAGTCTCACCGTTTAGGCGAGGACTCAATGAAAAAAAAAGGACCGGGAGTTGAATCCCGATCGGTCGAGTGTGATGATTGTCACCACGGACGCCTAGCATCGCGCGGCTTGACACTCGACCAAAGAAGTGTGAGAGTTGTCGCTGTGGGTGCCATCACCGCACAGCTTGGACACTTCGAGGCGAGATGTTGAGATCTCGGGCGGGGGCCAAGGTGTTTTTGCTGCTGGTTGACACGCACCAGTTCAGCGTATGACACTCAAGGACCCAGCCTGGACTTGAAAGTCTTCTGTGGACGTGGGTGCGCACCAACACCGAAGAGGCTTTTAATCCATTCCAACAGGGGCCTGACAGACTGATGCGGCATTGATTGAGCGCATCTTACCGGCTGCCTGAGTTCAAGGATTCCCCAGGCCAAGCTGGTGCTCTCCCTGTCGGCTGTACTCCAGGATAACTGTGTGCAATTTGCCATGGTCCCTTTGGACATGCAGAGACTCCAAAGAGCACTCCGAACCGCAGGCATCTTCCACACTCGACAACCTAAAAAGGTCGACACCGGTGGCGGGGTGTGAGAGCTTCGTGAAGAACGACTCATTCCCTTGCAACAGGTTTCTGGAGGGGCTAATGGCAGCGAGCTGACCAAACTCCCACGGCTGGCGGATCCCGCGTTCTTTTGTGGGTGATACGACCGCCGCAACAGCTGAACTCGTGACGATGCCCCGACAGCGGTGCGCGCACATGTCGGGTTTTAAGGATCTGAGCGCTCGTACGCAATATGCCATGAACCACGCAGTCTGTTGGAGCATCCCTAAGATGCTCGATATCGCAGGCGTCTTCCACACTCGGCGCCCTAAAAAGGGCACCACTGGTGGCGGGGCTCCGGATGAAGAGATGGACGAGAGCAGAGCCGTTGTGCTCACTCCCTCAACCAGTCCCTACGTACGAGGTTTCAAGAAAGCAAAGGGCGGCACCTGCATAACGTTAGATGGTTGTATCCAATGTTTGTCGTCTGATTTACCCGCTCTGCTCCCACCGGATCTGGAAATTTCCGTCCTCGGTGGCCCATTAGCAAACTCTCAGCACCGGTTATCCGACGCCCTCGATCCACCTAAGCTCCATATGACTTGCACCGCAGTGAACAAGGTGCATGGGCCAGTCGCTTGCGCGACTGAACACGCTAAGGTCGAACCGCAATGGTTCTTCCATTACGGCCAACAACAAACAGACGGAGTGTATGTTGTTGTGGGAGTCTGCTTTCATGCTTTGGGCAGCAATTGAGCAGCTGGTCGCTGCATGCAAAAGCACCCGCAGCTACCCTCAAATCTGTCAAGTATCTGAGCCCTCACTAACCCCCAGAACCCCTCTCGTCCAGGCTGGAGAAGAATAGCTGTATGAGAGCCACCTGTCCCCAGCCTGCACGAAAACTTCAGACGGTTAGTAAATGTTCATCTTATTCCGAAGGAGGTACTTACCGCTGTACACCACCGCCTAGCCCTGCAACACGCCGCCCACCTATCAACGAAGGCGGTATGCGCTCCAGCTATGGTCTGTTCGGGATTCGCAAGGAAGCCTCTGAATCGCATGTGTTCAAGCTTGGCTGAACATGCGACACTGTGGTGGAGGGGACCGATGCCATCCAACCTATATGGTCAATGTGCATGACGAGGGCGTCCACTGCGGATAAGATCGCGAAGGCGAAGAAGGCTGTCTGCGACGGATCAGAAAGAGCTCGTATTGTACTAGCTGTCAGTGAAGTGAAACAACGTACCCGGGCAACCTTAACGATGAACCGAAAGCTGGCTATATCCCGCTAGACCTACGTGCCGGAGTGCTGCAGAAGCGAGTGAAATCGTGCGTGTCGATTCTGTCGACAGAAAGAAATACGCCCATCCGATGAGTCGACTGATTGTTGCGAATCCTACCTCAGTCCGCGGCCGTCCGTGGAAACTACGCGCACCGGTGTTGCCGCACAGGAGAGCGAAAGGCGCGCGTGTGAGAGAGCAAATTCTGAAAGCAGGTCAAAGTCAGTAGAAGCCAGTGAAACATACGCCAACAGGGCGCATCCAAGAGCGAAGGGAAAACGCACCTTTCCACTGTCGACAACACTCAGGCACGAGGGACGTAGGCGCCGTCGCGATCGGATCGGGTGCAAATTAGGATTGTGATGGAGTGTTGGAGAAGTGAACGAGGAAGACCCAAAAGAGCTGTTGTTTTGCACTAGCGCGCTATGGCCATAGCGTTGTTGCTCCTTCCTCTTTCATGAAACAACAAACGGTTCTCTGCGTCACCGTGTATAATCGCAGCGTTCGTATTACAACTTCTACTGAATTACTAACGGATGTATCTTGCGATAAATTGGATACTTATTCTCCAGTGTGGGCGCTCTCTGACCAGGGCCAAATTGCGACGCGGTTGCGCGCTGCAGTGAAGGAGAGGCGCACGTGGTCACACAACGTAGGCTCTGATACTGACTTTGACGTGACGTCACGCTACCTGTACACCATAAATGCATGAGCAAGTAGTTTATCTAGATTTCAATGGCGTGCAGGCCAGTCCTTTGTTATCTTAGAAATACTGGCGTTGCATGTCAAGCGTCTGGCTTTACCTGGCGCACCTATGTCTACCATATCAACCGTGATATGCGAAGGCTCGGAATAGGATATAGCCAAAATGGCCAACACCTCCTCACTATTGCTCGATATAACATCGGTTCCCACACTAGCCATAGCGAGGACGATTATAGTAATGTTATACTATCAGGGGAATCTGAAAGTGCAGGCTAGATATCCTGAGTGACTTTGGATTCTTATTCCGGAGGAATGAGGATGAGATTGTGTATCGATGGTCTGAGCTCTAGAACACTGTATAAGTGGTGCATGAACGGTATTGACGGCAGCAAAACTTCAGAGCAGCCATGGAACTAGAGCACCACGTGACCAAGGATCTGCCTAGTAGCAAACAGCACGAGAGTGCGCCCTTGGTATAGATAGACGTCTAAGTAGACGGAAAGCAAATCCTAGATCCGCAAGCTATCCTTCACACGACTTGGAATCCAAATACCATTCGGAAAATGAGACTGTGGGAGACTTCACGCCCCGTCACCATTTCCCGCTTCAGAGTATATCATATATGCGCTATAGTTCGCAATACAACATTTCCTAGCCTAGTGAGCAGCCCAAATCCTATCAAAAACACCTCATAATTTCGCCTTCCCATCCTGCCCCTCAGCGTCCGCCCACTCCCTCAACACCCTCTTCAAGATCTTCCCACTCGGGCTCTTTGGAATCTCCTTCAGAAACACAACACCACCCGTCAACTGCTTGTAGCTCGCTAGTTTTTCGCTGATCAGCTTTTTCACTTCCTCCTCGGTGATGTTGGTCCCCGGCTTCCGGACGACGTACGCGCGTGGCGATTCAGTGTCGGAACCAGGTTGCGCTTTGAGACCAATGACGGCTACGTCGACGATGCGGTCGCTTTCTTCGAGGAGAACGGCTTCCAGCTCTGGGGGTGCGACTTGGAAACTGCGGACTTTGATGAGTTCCTAGAGCGTGTTAGCGGTTTAGATTTTGGGCGGTTATGGAGGAGGTTAGGGGGGTGAGCGAACTTTCTTGCGATCAACGATGTACCATGTCTTGGTCTTGCTGTCGCAGTATAGGATATCGCCGGTATGTAAATAATCGTCTGCATCCCAGGTCTCTGCGTTCGCTTTCGGGTTGTTGTGGTATGCACGGACGACGGTTGGGCCGCGCACGCAAGCCTCGCCGCGGACGTCGAAGGCAGTGATGTCTTTGCCGTCTGAATCTACTAATCTGGAGTTTGTCAGCAACTTTGGGCTTGCTGTGAGGGGGACATGGAGGGCTTCGTACTTGATGTCCGTGTTTGGCATAAGCCTTCCCACACTGCCCGTGTCATCGGCTTCGGGATAGTAGAACAATGTGATTGCAGATGTTGTCTCCGTCATTCCCCAGACCTGCGTACACTTGCACTCTGGTGCACACAACTCCCGCAATCTTCGCTGACTCCCGGCATCTAGAGGTGCTGCTCCGACACCTACGCTGCGCACGCTCTTGAGGCTGTACTTCTTGGTTAAGGGACTGTTGATGATAGCGATGACGAGTGGCGGCACCATGCCTAGGTTTGTGATTCGGTGCTTTTCAATTGCAGCTAGGTAAGGTTCGAGCTCAAAGCGTCGCATAATCCAGATTGGATTACCGGAGCGAAAGGGTGAGGCGTGGATCGCTGGGACGGTGGCTACGTGGAACATGGGTAGGGGAGAGACATGTCTTGCTTCCCAGGGTATCTTGCCTTCGGATATTGTGACTGTCATCGTGTGGTAGCTTGTGGCGTTGTAGTGGCTTTGACACGCTGTTTTCGGGAGGCCTGTCGTGCCTGACGTTGATAAGCGGGCAACATCGGTAGTCTTTAATGTTTGGAGATCTGTGATGTGCTCCCAATCCTCTTCCCCTTGCTGCAGTAGCCAATCCCAGGACTGGAAACCTTCAGGTACGGTTTGGCCACGGACGTTGAAGACGAAGATATTTTTCTTTGGTATGCCTTCAGCTGTTGCGCCCTCGATTACGACATCCAGCAATTCGGGCTCAACAACGAAGAACTTCACTTGCGCTGTGCGAATGTGGTGTCGCATTTCTGCGACTCGATACGCTGGGTTCGTGCCGGAGAACACACCACCTGCTCCTACGCCGCCTAGAAAGACCATGGGGTACATGATGTCGTTGAAAGAGGTTATAGCGAAGCAATCACCTTTCTTGAGTCCTGCTTTGCGGAAACCCGCGACAAGCTTCCGGACTAGGGTACGACCTTGGCCGCGGGATAACGTCCGATTTTCATCGTCAGCATCGTGATAGATCTGCAATAGAGTCAATAGCGTCCTTGTAGGGGGAGGAAGGAAGAGGTTAAACCGGCTTGTCATCATCGTAGTCACTCGCAGTGTTACCGAACGAAAATGAGACCAGATCCTCCTCTGGCAGAGGGTACGACTCTTGCGATAGCCACGGCATAGTGTTTCCTCAACTGTGTCTCGATGAAGGGTGTCGTTCGATTTATGGGTCCAAAGCTTTGGTAGTGTCGCCCGAGGTATGTGTGGATGGGATGCAGGTACCACTAGTTAAGTCCACGTCAAAATAGGCTTTGAAGGATTCAGAAGGCTCTGAGTCGACGTGTACAACCTGATGCAGTAACGCGAGTCTCGCAGTCCGACGATCGTACCGAGGCTTACCCCAGTTTACCCCACAATAGTCGACTTGCTATGTCCAGGATTTTGTGCACATGATCTGGACTGTCTAAAGGTGTCTAAGTTAGGATTAACCGTATTTACAGTCAATGCGACGAGTGATAATGAGAGATCTGGGCTACGACTTTTATGTTATGCCATCGCGGTCAACAGAGAGCCCGCGGCAGCGCTAAGAACGATAAATGTTCAACGTGTCCATCCACAGTAACAATTGGTACTCGTCATAATAATAACACGGCCCGGATCAATGCTACATTTGCTGCCTCACGCCTGAAACGCAAAAGATTGCGTGAACAGTCTGCGGGGGTGGACACGTGGGGGCCCAGTGCTAAAGCGGCTGACTAAGCCGCTAACCCTATTCCAGGTTCGGGTCCGTTCTTTTCTCCGCACCCAAACCCGACCCAAACCCGACCTTTGGATTCGACAATGCACCGTACTACCATCAATATATGCCCAGTCTGGACGCTTTACGCCTTGGGACCTCGTCTCAGGTTGTCACTTAGCCTCTTGCGTTCAACACCTAGGAACACATACTCTTTTCAACCCATCTTGCTACCATACAAATGCATATATCCTGTGAATCTACAACTGAACCAAGCTCACTGAATTTACAGTATGGCTCCATCTCTGTGGGAATGGTTCTTGTGCAGTCGTTAGGAAGACCGCACATTCCTCAAGTCATGTTGGCCAGAGTGGCATCATCTTCTCTTAACTTACTTCCGCGACACATACCTTAACTTGATGCACGGAACTTTCTCATTAGGTTTATAATTTAGTTTTGTAATAAACCAGCAAAGCGAAAGGATGCTTGACTAAGGGACTAAGTCGCTTCTAGTCGAGACTGGTATTGACGGACCCGGTTACTGCGGGATGGCGTACAGCTTCTCCAGTACATCAATCGCCCATTGGTGGGATGCGACACGCTCAGGGCCCTTCACTCCACAGTCCGGAGTAAAGACGTCCGAAGCGAGCTTTATAAATGGTCTCTGTCCCCCGTGGGGATTTCCAGCGGTTTGGTTCTTCAGCAAAGCCAGCTCCCAGTGTTAGGCTATTGGCCCCAAAACTTACAATGCCCACAGGGTTTGGGAATCTATCATCACTGGTACGTGGAATCGTTCCCTCGTGGTGTCCTGGTAAAATCAGTTGCAATCCTTGACCATATCTCATTCGATGGCTGATCAGGCGTTGTTATCGGCTTTTTCTTTTGTTAAGTTCTGGGCTGACGACTACAGGCTGGTCTTGAGCCATTATGGGCATGTTTTCCACTCCTCTGAGCGGCAGTTTGTATCGCCTTGTATGCTCCCTGCGATGTCTACCGGTACCGATACGGCCTTCCGAGCTCCGTCCGATGTCAGAGATTGCACGAAAAACTAGCACATTCGAACACCGATTTATCACGATGCCGATCCACTGATGTTGTCACCACGATCCACAAAGTCCCTCTTTTTCGACACCATCAGAAATCTTTGCCGGAGTTTTTTACACCATTTATGGCCCCTGCGCCGGTTGCGGGCCGCTAGCGCTACAACCTCGGTGTTGAGAAGAAGCCTCTAACGCGCAGCGTTGAGTGTCTCGGCCAACATCGGCGCTGGCGATAAACTTCGTCAAAGTCACCCGCTGGAATGCTGGAAACACGAAATTACACCTACCGTCACAACAAAATTCTCGGCTTGTTTCCCGGCTTGTTTCCCGGCTTGTTAGGCATCCCGAGATTTCGGTCGTAAAGACGTTCGCGAGGCCTTGATATCACGAACTAAATCCATCGCTGCAGGTCGCGTGAGACGGCCACTTCAAGATGCAGAGCCATGCATTGGCTGGTACTGGAGGCCATTGGCGACTGCTTAAGCGCTGACAGGACGCTACCTGCACTGTACACCTACGAGCATGAGGGTTGATTCTGATGAGATGACACCTCCAAGCACCTACCTAGTCGCATTTCCGATACACCCTTAGTTCAGGTGCCCCACAGCACTAGTCGCGCCGCAAGCCATACCCGCTCTTCCTTCGGCATCTGGATCTAACTGGTCAAAGATGCATGCAAGTCCACCAAAAAGGCATCCGAAGGAACCCGGGCGCACATCGCTGCCAGGGCTCAGCTTATCACTACACAATCCCAACGACGACAACTAGATGCATACCAAGCTCGTTTGCCCCCACCATTACTCGGGTTCGATAGACAGCCCGATAAAAAGTATGCGGAATCATAGGGATAACGCGTCAATAAACACCAAGGAGTTGCGCTCACAAGATGGAAACAGTGGGGCGAGCGACGCCGAACGTACTCACGTCTGTGCGTTTTGGCCCTCTTTTAAGTTGTCCGATCATGAGTGATAAAGGAATTTCCTGGTGCCACTTCTCCGGAACCGTACGAGTATCCTCGTGGCAGACATTCCTTGCGAACAGCCAACAATAGAGGATTGCATAATCAGCCCGGCCATTTGAGAGCTCGTCCGAGCCTTGCCTTGGTGTCGAAGTCTAGGGCGTCAAAGCAGAAGGCGGTGGTGGTGTGAATGCAGAGTTAAAACTAACACCGAGGCTCCACCGTTATACCCAGCAGTAGTCTCCGCAAGCTCCTCTATTTATCGTGTGCAAACTTCTCCTCGAAACCCACACTGGTATCCTCTTCTCCAACTCTCCCCAGTTGGACTCTTCTTCACCCACAACTCGCGTCGAGGATCAGTTCATTGCTGTTCTTCCATTCCTATCAGCGCAGCGAGTATACAATACTCCACATCATAATGCGTCTCTTCAGCCGAAAGAATGAAGTGGTTCACGAGAAGGGAACCCCGGAGACCACCACACCTGCGGATACTCCTCTGAGAGGCAATTCTCACTCTCACGTTGCACCCGCCGCAGATGTCGAACCAAAAGGCCGAGTACCTGCCATCGCAGTTATTCTAGGCGCGATTGCCAGTATTGGAGGCTTCATGTTCGGGTATGAGTCGGGACAGATCTCAGGATTCCTTGCGATGTCCGACTTCATCGAGAGGTTTGGCGAGAACGGATCTTTCTCTGCGGTTCGAAAAGGTACAATTGTCGGTCTTCTAGCGTAAGTCTCTAACTCCCAACGATATTAGCTTTCCTCACACATTGGCAGCATCGGTACTTTGTTCGGGTGCTTGTGCTCAGCTCCTCTGGCTGATACCTACGGCCGGCGTCTCACCATTTCCGGATCCGCGTTCTTCTACATCATTGGCGTCATCATCGAAATCACCAGCGAAAAGGTCTGGGTGCAATTCGCCATGGGTCGCTTTGCTGCAGGTCTGGGTATTGGCGCTCTCTCAACCGTCGTCCCTATGTACCAATCGGAATCGATTCCCAAGCGCATTCGAGGTGCTACAGTCAGCTCCTACCAGCTGTTCATCACCCTTGGAATATGGACAGCGTATATGGTAAACTACGGCACGTCGAAGGATTATGTCAATAGCGCGCAGTGGCGCATTCCCAACGGTCTTTCGGCGCTTTGGGCTATCACCTTGGGTAGCACTATCCTTCTTCTGCCCGAATCTCCCCGTTACGCATACCGCAAGGGAAACATTGACGATGCACGCAAGAACATGGCTCGCTTGAACGGTGTCGATCCACACAGTGCTTTCATCGATAAGGAAATCGCAGAGATCCAGGAGAAGCTTGAGGCCGAGTCCACAGGCGGAAGCCATCCATGGCACGAGATCTTCACCGGCCCACGTATGTTGTACCGCACACTTCTGGGGATGGTGCTCCAGGCAGGTCAGCAGCTCACGGGTGCCAATTACTTTTTCTACTACGGTACTACCATCTTTGCTGCAACCGGTCTGCAGAACTCCTATGTCACATCCATCATTCTCGGCACCGTCAACGTTGCCGCCACTATTGTCGGACTATGGATTGTCGAGAACGTCGGTCGCCGTAAGGCAATGATGGGTGGCGCTGCATGGATGGCTGTCTGCTTGTTCATCTATTCCTTCATTGGACACTACCAACTCGACCACGACAACCCGCTCAGCACTCCTCAGGCTGGCAACATCATGATCGTCTTTACGTGCCTTTTCATTGCAGCTTTTGCGACTACCTGGGGACCTTTGGTCTGGGCTATCGTAGGCGAACTCTACCCTGCCCGTTACCGCGCTACTTGTATGGCTTTGGCAACTGCTAGCAACTGGCTCTTCAACTTCCTCATTTCCTTCTTTTCGACCATGATCACGAACGACATTGATTACTTCTACGGCCTAGTCTTTGCTGTATCGACAGTCGTTCTTTTCTTCGTCGTGTACTTCTTCATGATCGAGACTAAGGGTCGCTCGCTAGAGGAGATCGATACGATGTACATGCTGCACGTCAACCCGATCACCAGTAGCAAGTGGGATGCCTCGTCGCTGGGAAGTGATGGATTGGTAGATACCGATAGGCTACAGTTGGGCCCGGGTGGTAGGACTTTCAGCAAGGCGGAGCAGTCAGGTCACCCTGGTGGCGTATTGGAGTCAGCAGAGCGTCAGGAGATTCAAGTGTAGGAGAGAAGATTTGATGCATTTAGGATATGTGTAATATAGAGATCATTCGGTTGCGCGATCGCCGCGCTGTTGTATTTGGTAACAATTAGGACAATATTTAATTACATTACAAGAAGAATACAAACAAATCGCCGTCGTGCGTTTTAGTTTCCCTCTTATAAGGTAGAAGACTAGAGGTAAAAGCAAATGAGGTTGGAAGCGCACGAGTGGGCATGCTGACGTCAGAAATAATTAGCACTGTCCCATGTGCAATATCGACTTAAGAAATGCCGGCCTCAACGTCGCACGCCGCATAATTACGGAAGCGCAGTGGACCACGTTGCAATGAACATACATAATGCCTTTCAACAGCAACAACCAGAATCAGAGCAAGCCATCTAACATACGATACAGCAAATCTAGTGCACGACATGGCAACCCAGAACAAGCGCATTCTGCCTCGCAGACGATAGCATGAAATATATGCTTCTCATGACAAGTTGCTTGAGACACCCAACCCTCTTCTATACACCGTTCCTTCAAAGAGTGCCAGATACATTTCCATAAGCTCTATCAGCAAGCTGATCAGCCCGTTCTTGATGACCGGCAGCAACCAAAGCTTGGTATATCTCCTCGCGTGTCGGTGGTTGTCCGGACGTATTGGGCACCGGTACGCGCTGTCCATCCCCAACATCCACCTCGAGCTGGCCACCTATAGCCCAGACACTTACGGATTCCCGTTGAGCATGATGTTCTGAGGTACCTGCTTGCCGTTCGGTGGCGCTTTGGCTCTCAGTCTCGACCGTTGGCGCTGGTTGTTGAGACTGAGCATCTGAGGTCGCTCCTTGTCCATCCTCGGTACTTTGACTTTGAGACTCGGCCATGGTCGTTGATATTGATGATACGACTGCTTACGATCAGCACGATCGAATCGCAGTAGTGCAACGGAATAGTTACTGTTAGAGTATCAAAACTTTTGTTGTTTAAAAAAATGTGACAGAAAGTGGATGCAGGACTCGAATGAGCATTTGTACACAATTATGATGTACTGCTGCGATATGACGCAGAAGATACAAGGATACATGTACGCGCCGCACTTTAACACCAATCTCCACCTCTTCTCTACGGCTAAATAGAAACAAGATCGGCGCGCCCGTGAGCTTGTCATCTTGTTTACGCACCGAGCAAAACCTATCCAATTGCCAGCGTAAGAACATAGCAGCCTGCTAGGTTGCTTGAGACAAATGACAGCTATACGCAACGACGATGGACAATTGTAACCCTTTGATTTGGTATGCCTTACGCTTGACAGAATCCTGCTACATGGTGACGGCTGGCTTCGTGGCCCGTCTCGACCATGTTGTGGCATTCTCTATCAGTCCGATGACTCCGTTCCAACAAGTCTACTAACGTCCTCGCCACCATCAGAACCAACCGTAGCCCCAGGCCTATTCTCCGCTTGTAAAGCTCTTGACGCATCGCTCTGGGTATCATCTCTCTGACTGGTCGACCATGAGACATTCAAAGGATTCAGACAAGGGAGATCCTGCCAAGAGTGCGCTGCTAGTCAACCGATGGGGTCTCTTCGATCAGGACAAACCGTTAACCTACGCATGCCCTCCGTTTGCGACGATCTCTGCGCTCTGCCGTGCACACGACCTCTGAGACATATCGATCATGAAGTACTCTCAGAGGTCCCGGAGCGCACTCCAAAGGATTACTGCATGTATTCTGCAAGACCTACTACATTGGCCAGGAGATCATTACCAGCAATCTCAGTGGTCTGGTACTGCGCAGAGCATGTGGTATAGATTGAACCAATACCAAGCAGGTATAGTCGACGGACTCCACAGCAAGATGGACTTGTGGAAGATCACAATCCGAATTGTTTGATTCTATACCTAGTCTATGCAAGGGAACCTTGCTAATATATGCTAGTGAAAAGGACCGACTTGTATTGCCTTCTCCAACAGGTCTTCGCTTCTAAGTGGCTCCGCATGTTTGAAGGCTCGAATCATGATAGTCTGCGTTAGCTCACGGAGTTGGAGGTAGGAGTTTTCCGGAAAAAGCACGTAAGATGTGCAAGAGATCGCCACGCGGGCGCCATTAAATCCAGAAAACCCTAGAGGGGAAGATCACTATTAACAACTGGCTAAGCTGGGATAAGTATCGGGTACATAAATGCTTCGTTCACAATTGCTCCAATGTCCCCAACTAAACGAACGGTTAAGGCTCTCTACTAAAGCTATTTTGTGAGCACTCTTAGATCGTAACTTCGCATGATGACTAACAGCGTTGCAGATGCGTGCATCATTGCAGAGACAGAGGTGGCTCATGTTACTAGCGTGGAAAGAGCCTTTGCAAGACCAACACGACTGTCGAGGAAAGTGCGGAGCTGCCGCGGGGAGGGCATGTAGATCGAAAGCTAGTACCGATACAATACTCCCAGACGTACAATGAGCAACGTCCCCTCGCTCGTTGGCAAATCGTAATGGCGCTTATTAGCCGCAGTTGTTGACAGCAGGGCCTAAGATGCCCTCAGTGTCTCGTCCAACGTGCAAACTGACTGCATATGCAGTCGATATGGATAATAGAGCGTGATAAAATCAACATAGAGCGTGAGAAAGCCAACATAGCCTAATGTCAACAATCGAGCGGGATACCCTGCTATCATAGGTAACATTACCAGTCAGTTCTCATCCATTGCCAGACGACAGGAAGGTAATAAAGACTCGTTGCCCTCGCGCTCAAGAGATCAGGTACCACTTCATTGAAAACACGCCTCAGAACCCGATAGCAACTACAGCCAAGATGCGTTTTTATTTTGTACCGTTGCTACTCCTGCCGTCCCTCACGTCTGCAGCACGTTTCCATTATGACGCAGATTGTAAGGGCGATAGCGTCTCCTTCACTTTTCCAGACAATCAGAAATGCGTTTGCTGTGATCCCGGATATGCGAGATCATTTTACTAGGCTGACAACCCAGGAGAATATTATTACGCCGTGGCTTACAAAGAGGGTGCCAAAAGTTGCTGCGGCACAGAGCGGTGTACCCTCAATGCACTCCAAGGCAATAAATGCTGCAACTCGCCCAACAAAGACATCAAGGGCGCCGAACGTTATGAAATCCCGGATGTCCTCCCGCCCGCAGAAGCGGACGAGGGATCCCGCGAGGCTTGCGCAAGTGTCTGGGAGCTCGGCCGAGTACTGAGTATCGCGGTAGGCAAGAGAACCATCGAGGTCCCGAACCACAATTCCACTAGGCCGACCGAGAACCAGGTCCGGGATGCGCTCGTCAATTCTGGTGTGGAAGATGTTGAAGTCCATGCCGCTCGAGTTAAAGCTAGGTTTGACTTCTAAGTCGGTTATTAAGGTATGTTCGTCCTCGTGGGAACCGGTGACGGCTGATCTTATTCCAGGTTGACAAAGGCCGGCCGATCGAAGGTGACGTGTCGCGGCCGCTTGGGACGATGGTGTGGTCCTTCACGGTCTCTACACGGATCTCCTTGAACTCGTGCGAATGTTTTGGGTTTTGGTGCGTTAGCTCTGGCAGCAGATTTGAAACAAGGGGACATCGGCTTCGGGAATTTTCAGATCCCCCAGGCAACAAGACGGTAGCTTTTGAGACGTCGTGGCCTGTATCCATCTGTTTTTCTTGTAGATGTTGATTAACTAGGAAGTGGGTATCACAAAAAAGATGTGTTATACTAAAACAAGTAAATGTGTATCCATCTATACCATATCTTAAGTATATGCCTCCATACGTTGTTCTTATTTGGCACTCGCGTTTCACCTGCTTCAACGTGCACTCTTGCATTTGTTTACTGAACTATGCGTCGCCCGAGATATTCCGGGTTGGTGTTGAGGCTATCGTCCCTGTGTTCCCTCCCGAGCCCTATAATGTAATAAGTCGCCACGCTGTTGTAGTTTATTAGCAATTTTAGGACGATACGTAATTACACAACGGGATCAATACAAATTGCCGTAGTGCGTTTCAGTCCGCGTCTTTAACCCGAAGGTTACGTGCATTCCTCAAACCAAAATCCTTTGCCAACGCCATTGCAAGCCTTTTCAATCCTTTAAACACCTTCCCCCACCCCACCTAAGCCCTGAAATTGGTAGCCTCAGGCACAAACCTTAGCTACTTCCTCGCACACCTGACACGGGATGGAGTCGTCGCGAAACCACGGTTTTGGTTGTATGTATTCGACAATGTCCATCGGCCCGTCTAACTTCCCGTGGATAGCGTGGTGCCACTTTTTATGACCCTGGACGAGGGGCCCAGGGCCGATAGCTTGAAGAAGCTCATTCGCGCACGTACGTGGGCAGTAATTGCGGCGAGACCTAGGAGAGAGTTCTCCCACTTGATAGAAATAGGTTCCGAAAGAAGGAAGGTGCTGTACCATGATGTGAATGATCATTTTCAGCTTTTTCCAATTTCCCGGGGTTGAACGCCACTGCGTAAAATGGCTAGAGGGGTCCCTATCTTCGAAATCCTCCAGTCTCGGGATTCCAATGCGGAAGTTTTTCAGATCGAGCCCATTAGGTAGACGGATTTCGTTAAAAGTCGTGGTCTGCACTTGAAGCACTTTCTCGACCTTTTGTTGGATGACTGTAATGACTTTAGACGCGACCTTGGCGCGTTCGTGCTCATACTCAGCTTTGACTTGGTGGTTGGACAGGATCAAGCCTGCAACGGAACGAGATTTTGTCCACGTATCCTCGGCGACATATTGGTAGACCTTGATTCGAAGCTCAGCCGGAAGGGACAAGAAGCCGCTAGGCTTGATGGGGGGGTCCACTGACCGAATATGCGTGTCGTGCTTTGCGGTTGTCATAGTGAGGTTGCAGTTGTGATTGTGTACTATAGGTACCAAGTGCAGGGGGTGATTCGAAGAAAATGTGCAACTGGAATTATCTTTAAGTATCTGCAAGAACGAGGTAAAGAATCTTTCACTCGTAATAACAACACCATTGTTCTACGACAATTACACCTGTGCATGGTCGCCTTTCATTGTGAACCAACACTCGCACTTACCACAGACAGAGGTACTGATGCCAGCACCCAGCCACTCCAAGGTTATTCACATCCATAATCCAAGGCTAGATAGTGGGATAGTTTCACCACCATATCCACCCAGAGTCTTCAACCTACTCTGAAAGACTCGAGAAGTCGGGGCTACCACCTATGGTAGGTGGCTCACACCCTGAGGTATGGGCGGGCCAGTGAGCTCTGGTCCACTAAGTCGTTGAAACATTGTCAAAGTTCTGTTCCACCATACACAATGCCATATTACATAGAGCCACTAATCTTAGTATGAGCATCAAGGGTGACGTTTGCTGCACGAAAGAAACATTGTGTCACCTTTCACCATCTTTGATCAAACTGGGTACCTGGCTGATTTTCGAGTTCAAATTTTTGCGCCCCTCCGCCCTTTTCAGATGTCCTGGACTGAGGTTTGCCCTTCTCGTGATCAAAGCAGCACCAACTGTGCCTCAATTGGGCATAACTCAGCCCCCGGCTAAAAGGGCCCGCGCCACAACCTTTTTTCTCACTCAAATACTCGCTACGTATTTATACCTCGCCTGCTTCACTATGTCAATTGTGCCATTCACCCACCAGCATCCCTCAAACGACAAATATGGATGACCAAGATTACGAGTACTGGGAAGAGGATACCCCGCCCGAGCACCCCATACATGTAGCTGCATCCGACGGCGACGTAGCAGCATTAGAAGCAATTCTAGCAACAGACCCCGACGCTCTCGATCTGCGCGATATGGAGGGCCGGACACCATTGCACAAGGCAGTACGCGCAAATCATGCCAACGCCGTGCAAGCCCTTCTCTCAGCAGGGGCTGATCCCTCTATAAAAGAGTGGCCGGAGGCAATCCCCGTTACGGGCAGCGAAGGAGATGCAATCACTCTCGCTGCAGTATACAGCGCGAACCAGACTCTCATCACACTTCTTGACCATGGAGTGGACGTACCTGGAAATCTACTTGCAAATGCAGCAGCCGTCAGCCGACTGGAGAGTATGCGAACAATACTGCAAAGATTGGGGGGTCGGCCGTTCAGTGATATGCCGATATTCAAAGCAGTTGGAATTGCTCTTATACGGGCAGCGTTGTGCTGGCATGACCAAGTGGTTCACCTCCTCCTCCACGGCATTCCCGGATTTCCCGATCTCGCTCGCGCGGACGACCAAGGTGCACTGGACGAGGCATTGATACAGGCACTTGAAGACTTTTGTTGCGTCGACTTTTGCCGAGACTGGGCTGATCCCATCCGTCGTTTCAATATCGTCAAGGAACTGGTCGCAGCGGGTGCTAATGTCAACGTGCGAAGGAAAGATGAGCCCATCGATCTACTACAACTTGCCCTCGATCACAATTTTATCAACGGTACCCCCCGCGTTGCTACGGACGCTGCGGCACTTCTCGTTGAGAAGGGGGCCAACGTCGTTGTGAACGAAAGCTGGAACCCTATCTTCGCCGCTGCAGGAGATTATAGAGACGATGATACTCTGGTGCGGAAACTATCTTCAAAGGGAGTGGGTTGCAATGTAACTGATGGAAATGGGGATACTCCGCTGCATCTAGCGTCGCAGCCGAGCATTGCGACAGCCTTACTAGACTTGGGCGCGGATTTGTATGCGAAAAACGCAAAAGGTCAAACACCATTACACTCAGCTTGCGAGCAAGTCGCGGTCAAAGTCGTAATGGTTTTTCTCAGCCGAGGTGCAGTTGTGGACGATCCGATGAAGGAAACCGGATGCACGCCACTCATCTTCGCTGCAGGTGGTACGAAGAGCCTTGAGCTTTGCCAACTGCTCATTACGCGTGGCGCAAACGTCAACGCTCGAGCAGCGAACGGCTTGACTGCTTTACACCAAGCCGTTTCAACAGCAGATCTGGAAGTTGTGAAGTCCTTATTGGATCAAGGAGCCAATATCAACGCAGCGTTGGAGCACGGGCAGTCTATTCTACACTCAGCATGTCACCTAGCTATGGACGACGCCAACAACACATCAACCATGCAGATTCCTGGTGGTCTCTCGGGTTATGATAACGGCAACTATAGAGCAATTCTGCAGACACTTCTAGAGCGTGGAGCAAATCTAGAGGGGAAGGATAACCATGGCCGAACGCCGCTCTTTTATACCCTAGAACGACACTTGATGAGAATGAGTGGGTGGCAACCGAGCCGGTGGAAAACCCACATCAGTCTATATAACTTCTTGGTTCAAAAGGGTGCAGACATCAAGGCTCGAGACCAGGACGGAAAGACGGCCCTTGAAGTAGCCGATACGCAAGATATAGAAGTGAGGGAGGATGGATCCTTACAACTGAAACCGGTTGCACCGCCATCATCTTCTACGTCACGAGGTAGAGGTAGAGGGGGTTGGAGGGGCGGCAGAGGAAGAGGCGGACGAGGAAGAGGGACTGCGTAATTAACACCCTCGCCAAATGTAATTTGCATACTTCAAAAAATCCTCTAATTTATAGTTTTGCGCCATCTTCTCTCAACTCCACGGCTCCTTGACTCATGACCACCTTTTCTTTCTTCCCATCATCCACAACCATTCTGAACAATATCCTCCCGCCTTCCCTCCACATCTCCGTCCTCACTTCCTCGCTTAGTGCCGCAAACACGGGCTTACTCAATCGCACTTTTACACTCTTAAATCTTCTTACATCACCATTCGCAAATGCCTCAACAACATGTCTGACCCCAATACCCAGTGTACACGTGCCCGTCAAAATCGGTGCTGGGAATCCAGCAGACTTAGCAGTGGCGGGATCAATGTGCAGTGCATTCAAGTCACCCGAAGCAGCACGATACAGAGCTGCTTGTTCAGGACTTGTGGTATGCTTGATGACCCTATCCGGTGCGCGTTGCGGTGTTGGGTAAAGTGTCGATCTAACTCCACGGTCGAGTTGTCCCTTATTCGCACCCTGACTGGGGACTTTCATAACGAACCCAACCCACTCATTCTCGCACACTACTTCTCCGCTTCCCTCTTCGACAGTCACGATATCCACAATGATCAGCACGCTCGTCACTCCTTTCGCTACAATATCCACTACTTTTGCGGTTGTCGTGAGCTTTACCTCCTCCGTACCTCGGGGTATCGGGTACGGCCGCGTTAGCTTCAGATAGTGCTCTCCGTGGACATGGTTATGCCCCTGGAAATTCGGGAGGAAATTGTTCATAGCGTGATGTACGAGGCCCATGACTGCAATGCCGTGGACGGCGCCAAACGTGGGTAAGGCATGGAAGTTCGGATGGCCCTCGAAAACGAGAGCGAGATCTGCGCCAGATGCGCCGAGGGCGAGATTGTAGGATATTATCTGGGAGACGTTGTAGGCACTTGTGATGGACCAGGAAAGCTTCTTGATTGCAGGGAGGTCGATGGTTGGCGGTGATGGCATGGTGGACGCGGATTGTGATGCGAAGAGAGTCTCGAAGAGTTTTTGAAGGGGGAAGTTTCTATGTTGATGTTCAAGATGTGCTACATTGGGATCTTATAAACCTGACAAATGCAATGTGTGGTTCATAATTGATGTGTATGAAGATGAAGTTACTCCCAAATACTTACCCCGCATTTTCTCTCACGCTTACTCGCAACCGAACGTCGCGTCTATCCGCCTCTAAACCAGTACGGTACACATGTGGTGCAGTGGGCATGGGCAATACAAACCTTGTTTTACAGTAAATCGACTCTAAGGTATGAGAGGTGAGCCTCCAAGCTATTTAGTAGCTAACGCTACGGCGCGAAGCCCGATGAACGTACTGGTACCACGATTCAATAAGCACTGAATCCATAGAAACGACGCTCAAACACTTTACGCATATATTGAACGTGCACGAGCTGTTTCGGAGTGCTAATCGCGAACTTCTGCTTCAGGAGCTCGCCCAGACCTTCTGCCGCCTCTTCAGCCGCCGACGAAAAGAAGCAGACATGCTCGATAATGATGTTTTTCAGCATCTTGCAGTCGAGCAGCCTCTCGAGCCTGAATTTGGTGAAGAGATCGTCTGCTTCATGCGGGGCCCGCGTCATACCGTCATCGTAGTCCCCATACAAGCAGAAATAAGTTAACGGGTCGGGGTGGAACGTGAGCCTGACAGTGTATAAACCCGTACACTTGACTGCCAGTTCGAGATCTTGATTTATCAAATATCTCTCTGGCTTGAAACGACTGAAGTAGGGGAAGTTGAGTTGCCGAATGAGCCCGAACCGGCCTGGCGCAGCGTTCAAGAAGGCCTCGAGATAGTTGTGGTCGAGCAGTCGCGTCACCGTGAACTGGGAACCCTCGATGACTACCGCGGTCGTCTCTTCCATGGTCTTTTCAATCTTATAGCAGACCTCGGGGAGAAAGTTCGGTCTCGTGACCGAACTGTTGGCCTGGACGGCGTCACGTACTGCAATCTCACCAAGTTTCAGAGCATGCGCCCAGATAATCAGACGTAACTCCCGTGGAAGGTCCAGGAACGTGTAGAATGTAGGCTGCGGCTTGACCACAATCACTGGCTCGACCTCGAGCGGTTCGACTTGTACTAATGAACTGTCAGCATCCTCAAGGCTCTTTGAGTTCATTCCAGCTTACTGTCTTGCATAACTTCAAGTACACCGTTCTCAACCACATCAACCCATGATCGCTGCAAGGGGTCGAGTATGGGAGCACATATCTGCGCGCGGCTTCCGCAGTCTAGAAGGGCGGGGAAGAGCTCAGGGTGAAAGACGAATGGTGTCGTATCGAGCGCGGGAGTAAATTGGCGTGGAGCCTGGTCGCGAGGGACGATGTGCACAGGCATAACTAGAACAATTCCTATACATGTCAACAAAATATACTATCGCGCAGATGCCGTAACTCACTGAGAAATGATATATGATGTATATAAGTATGACCTGGGAAAGAACCACCGGCTCACTAATCGTGAAGTAGAGGTCACCGGTTGACTTGTTGAAGCTTTGAGTAGAAGATCGCTAGTTGAGTCGGGTGGTTCTCAAATGCGTATAGATGCTCGGGCTACGTTATATAACAATGGGAGGGCGTACCGCACGCACTGACCGGAGAGTGAGTAATTCCGGACTTTCACTGAAGGTGCATGGGCACCTTTCCCTCCGACTTGACGTATGCAATCTTATGGAACCATGAGGAGAGTTGGATGTATACATCGTACCGGTTCCATTGGCGAGGAACTGGAGAAAGAAAAAAGCGTCTGGGATCTTATAGCTCGAGGGATTGCTTCAAGGTCCGATTGTCCGCGTGCGACAAGAAAAGTCAACAGGCAGTTTGTCGCCAGCAAGCTCTTCAATATAGTACTTCCGGTTCGTCACAAAGAGCAGCTCGATTTTCGAGCCCTAAAAAGACTCGGATGTCATATTTGAAAACGATGATATTCCAATTCGAGTTGAAACTACCCCAAACTACAACTCACAACGCAATCCCCGAAGCCCAACTTACTGTCGCAATTTCCCCTCTTCAGCAAGATCGTCGCCCAACTCTCCAGCCCAAGTCCTCGCCTTAACCTCACGATTTCGCGCATTTCTATCCCGGAATCGCATACTATGGCTAATCGAAATCCCATCACCAGGATGAATCCTCGCCAACTCCTCCGGCGCAGCCAGCAGTGTGGTGATCTCATTCGCACACTCCTCGTACATGTTCGATTTCGGTCCCATGTAGCGCCAGGTTTGTGGGCCAGGGGCTTCGCGATTCGGCGTTGAGAGACAGAAGCGCATCTATCGGAGAATCAACTATTAGCTAACCTGTCCCAATATCTGAACTGTGGATTCAGTGAAAATGTGCTGACGTACCTCCACAAGTTGTGTCTGCCTTGATTGCCTGCCATGGATCATCCACTGCGCCATACCAGTCCCATACCCAAACTGACTAACCCCGAGGTCGAGGACGAAGAAGATTCCAAATGCGGAGAGGATGCACATCGACACCGCGCACCAGAAGCAGCAGAATGCATAGGCGCCGCCTTTCTTGCATCTAGTGTTGTCGCGGACTGTGCTGCGCTGAAACGCGCTGATGCTGGTGTTGTCTTTCTTATCATCGTTGGCGTGGAAGAGGATGCGTTCGCATTGGAACCCGCAGTGAGATTCTTCATCGTCCTCATCGTGAAATAGCGCTGAATGCGCATGTTCGCAGTCGCTGTACGGAGGCGGGGATGGTTCCCTGCTGTTTGGCGGTGCTGGTGTAGGCGCCGGACGGCGGAAGTATGAGAGGAGTGAGGCGTGGGGGAGGGCAATGTCGGTGTCGGTGTAAGGTGTTGACATGTTGATTGTTTGGTGTGCGTGTGATATATTTAGGGTGAATGATGCGCGTATGTTATATTATGTCGAACAAGCAGCTCCAAGGTAAACTAAGTGAGACAATGAAGCGTGGGTCTGAAGGTGCGGTTGCTTTGTCGCACTGGGGTATAAAGGACGCCATGGCGGTGTTGTGCTTAATGAGACAATTCGGCAGGTTTATCGAATGCGGCGGGAAGGTGCGTTTGCGTGCAGTGGTTGTGGTTGCGGAAGGTGAGGCCAAGTTCATGTCGTTTGCGGTAGGTGTGGATGAGGAAGGCGGGAGGTTGGTGTTGCGGAATGTACTGTGGCACGTGGTTGTGTAACGTGAGTGATCTCCCAACATTTGATAGAGCACGAACTCGAAAATAAATAAATGAACAATCGACTATGGAGTAGATCAAACATAAACAATCTTGAAAAGAACAATGCATAAGAAACTGGCAAATTGCCAGAGGAAGTCGACAGTACACATTGGGGTGAACGCTAGACAAGTCCAGCTAGAAAGGCTCCACGAACTCATGAAAGGTGCTACTTGTCGTAACTGAGGTAATATCCCCAACTCCACACCAGAACTACATGTTCATCATCATCGTCGTCCTACGTTTGGGTGAGGAAACAGCGGAATAGTCTTCGACGGTATATTGAATAGTCCAGAAACCTCCCCACTAGCCGGCGCCTCCGTCTTCACAGGCCACGCCTTGATTAGCATAAAGGCCAACTCATCAATGCTCTCCATCTTCGCCTCGAACCCTGGAATGCCCCTAATATCCACCTTGAAATGCGTCAAGAACGCCTTAACAACCGCGTCTCTCAACCCGCGATTCGACTCCGGCGTACCTCCGTACGCAAGCTGTACTGCGGCGATGAAATCATCCGAGTTGATGTGGTGATGCAGGCATGAGTCGAATTTCTCTATGGCAAGCTTACCTAGGCCGTCGACTTGGTATTTGTCGGCGAGAGCGTACATGCTTGCGTGAATGGTGAGTGGGTTGGCGACTTGGATGCCATTGACGGGCTTCACAACCGGACTAAAGTTGGCGGGTTTGTCTTTCAGCTCGGGCTCATGGATGGGTTGCGTAATGCCTGTCGTGTGGAGAGCAAGGCAGGCACAAGAATCTGGGCTGCCTATACTAGTGGAGAATAAGCTTCCTGTGCGGTAGCGCGAGTGGTAGAATGGAGCTGCTTCAGTGGTCGAGTCGTGCTGTATGAAGTCCTTGATCGATGTCAGAGTAACGCCATCGGCGCAGGGATCGTAGGTGCCTAGGTAGAGGTACGTGACCAGACGGCGGATCATCTCTGGGTCGTCTTCGGGCAGGTCGATGCGTTTCTCAGAGGACTCTTTGCCGACGGCGAATTTCATGCTTTTCTTGAAGAAGTCGCATGGTGGGCACACAACAACCTGGTGGACTTGGAAGGTAAAAGGTGAGCAGGTGATGGTCAGATCGGTAAAATCGCCGTTCTTGTAGGCTCTGGGAGTCTGTTAGCACCCGTACGTCTCGCCTGGAGGCATTGAAATTGCCCACTTGAGTATAGAGGACGGGCAAGCCCTCTGCTGCCCAAAGAGGCTCATTGTGGTGGTGAGGAGTGCTTCCGGCTGTGGAGTTCCTCGCCTAGCTATCGAGGTCCACGGCTCTCTACGGAATCAGGGTGATGAAGGTAAAGAATAACCCTTATCAAGGGAAATTCCTCAGCTATAATCCAGCCGCCAGGAGGCGGCGCAGCGACAAGATTGTTTCAGAGCGCGGAAAGTGTGAGGGACAACAAGCCACAATTTGGTATCTTAGCGCACCGTGCCACATCCTCAGGCCTTATCGGGCATCATCGTCAACACCATCCCACAGCACCCCACTCTTCCCCGCATAACAGCATCCGCCTCGTCGCGATATCGTCAAGATGGCTGCATTAGACACCCTCTCAGATCAATCATTGAGGTACTCTCCCTATACTCAAAGAAAGACTCCAGCATCGTCAGATCCGGTATAAGGACAACAGAAGACAAGACCGTACAATGGCACATAAACGCGTCGAAGGAGCAGCTTTGGTGACTGGCGCGGCTTCAGGTATACCGACATTCGTCCTAGCTCAGTTAACTCTTCCAATTGACGCGTCTCTAGGCATTGGACGCGCCGTATCTGTCGCCCTCTCCGTCGCCGGCATCACAACGCTCTATCTCACCGATATCAACGCCTCCGGCCTCGAAGCCACCGAAACCACCATCTTGAACCTCAAGCTACCCTCCCCACCGACAATTAACATCATACCGGGCGACATATCCTCGCCCGACTTCATCGCCTTTCTTTTCGGACAAATACCACGCCTTGATTACGCGGTCAATTGCGCCGGCGTGCTCGGACGCGGCAAGCCAACAGCGGAGGTCAGCCTAGAGGAATTTGACCGGCTGAACAACGTCAACTATCGCGGGCTGTGGATGTGTGTCAAGGAAGAGTTGAAGCTGCTGCTCAAGAACGATGTACGGCCGTACTCGGGCTTCACGTTGTCGGACGAAGAGGCACGTACCCGTGGGCAGCGCGGCTCTATAGTCAATATCGCGTCGCAGCTGGGCATTGTTGGCAAAACGCAGGCCTCGATATATACTGCGTCCAAAGCTGCTGTACTGTCAATGACGCGCTCGGATGCGATCGATTATAGCAAGCCACCGCATCATATCAGGATTAATTCGATATGCCCAGGAGTCATTGCGACGCCGATGACGACTGACGAAAAGGGTGGTGTGTCTGAGAGAATGAAGAATGCAATTAATATTGCGCCTATGGAAAGGATGGGCTTGCCGAGTGAGATTGCGGATACGGCTGTGTTTTTGTGCTCGGGTGAGAGTAGCTTCATTACAGGGCATGGCTTGGTGGCCGATGGTGGGTATGTGATCAATTGATGACTGACAAAGCTAAAGGCATTTTCACATCTCATATTTCGTCCGCCCCTTGACGAAGCCTTGCTTGTTTAGCGTCTTCGTGTTCCTTGCTCTTAGTCTTGCGATCTCCCAAGTTGCCTCATCCTACATATCCGGGCAGCCATTCCAGAAAGGCGACAATATCGCAGACGAAAGGATCTTAGTTCTCGTCCGCCCAATCCTCGCGATACTCACGGTACTCCCGTGGATGGCGTCTTATGTCCCATTTGATCCCGAGCTCTTCCAATTGTCCCCAAATACTCCGGCTGATGTACCTGAACTCTTCGTAGCCGTTCCCATACCGTTCTCGTGGAACCAGACCGATGTACTTGAGGTTCGAAAAGTATGACTTCTCCGGAGGTATATCCTCTAACCAATCGATGGCGCTGGTGAATGGCCAGCGTAAAGTCAGACTTACAATGCTCGGCGGTAGGATTGTTTGTAGTCTGTGCCTGTAGGACGAGGGGTGGGACCAGCGGCCGAACAAGGCCTCCTGTGGTATCTTGAGGTATTTTAAGCGCTTGTAATGCACAAGTGTGTCAACCGAATCGACGTAGCGTAGGTAGGAAGGGTAGGCCGTGTACTCAGGCCAATCTCCAATGTAGTCGTCGATACTAAGGTACTCTAGGATTGGCGCAACGGAACCCAGTGCATCTATTGGATTGGAGTACCTAACTCCAGGGTTTTCAGCGTTGTCAGTTTCGAACCTTCCTCTATATAGGATCTCCTCGTTCATGCGTATGCAGATTTTAGTAAGCATAGGAAGACGTCCGAGGAAAGCAGGTAGGTGTCGGTAGGTCTGACACAAAAGTAACCTAATCGAGCACTCCATACCCAGCGTCTCGATCATCGACGTCTTACTGTGTGCACTGTAGTCTCCGATCCTGCAATTCATCCCTAACCATAGCTCTTTGAGGAACGGCAGTTCACACCACTCCCATGCGAGTAGATTGCTACGAAGCTCCAATTTCCGCAATTTGGCAAGGCCGGCAATCCGAGAGAGATCTTGCACAGCAGAAGGACCCCGAAAGCCATCGCCGAACAGTTGCCGGGTCATGTCTACATCACGTGCATCCCAGCCTCTGAAGGACTCCAGTGAAAGAGATTTCAGGTTCTCCAAGCGCGTCAGAATATATCTCACAATTTCTGTCTCCGAATGTACTAGACCAACCGTGCTAGGTGCCCCTAGAAAGATACCGACATCCCTACTGATAGGTCCCCCTTCTTCCGGGTCCGGGTCAAAGTTGAGGGAAAGATGCAAGATCTTGCGTGCGACATGCGGACAATCCGTAACGATTCTGGCTAACTTCGCAATTGGTGACGACCAGTAGACGTATGGGATCCTAACACATCGATACAGTGCATCCTGCGCGATGGCTCCGAAGTGCTTCGAAGTGAGGGACAGGCTGCAAAGATCTGGCTCTTGGAGGTGAGATGCAACTTCGAGGAGCAGTTCGTCTGGGAGTGTGCTGAGCCCATCATGGGCTCCTTCAACGTGTGTCAGCGTAGAGGCCATAGTGCGGTGCGGGAGTTTCGGTGCAGGGGATGGAGGTGCTGGTGTGTTGAATCGTTGTTTGAGGTTAATCGACGTAGGGAAGGTGCGCCAAGCCTGGTCAAGGCAGCTGCGCCAGGGCAACTTCTCAAAACAAACAGACATAAGACAATTCAGTAAGGATTGTTCACCTTCACTTGTAAGTGGAAGAGTCAGATCTTTCCTACATTAAACCGAATCTAAAAATCTAACGCTTGGTTCTATAGCTGTTCCTAATGCAAAGTTCCCCTACATATGCTTTACCTTTCCGACAAGATACACGCGCTTCGAATCTGCGGATAAAGCTCGTAAACCCCTCAAACCACCTCCTTCGCCTTCTCTTCGCTCGCCTTCATTTCACCATTATTCGGCTTCCCCGCCCCACCCTCCTGTCCAACCTTCTTGATACTCCTCCACTCCACGACTGCTGCCCCCAGCATATTAAATGGCGCTAACCCAGCACCCAGAAGAAACGCATTTCTCAGCGCCATCCTATACCCCTCTAGCACAACGCCCAACCACTCCGCACTGACAAGATCTCTAATCTGCGTAGCCCCCAACTGCACGACGTCCTTCTTATCCAACTCCAAGCCCGGCACAACACTCAGCTTCCGCGCAAGTTCGTCGGTAAACACGTTCTGAGCTACACTAACGAATATCGCGCCACCTAAATTCTGACCGAAGAACATGAGCGACACGCCGATCGGTTGATCTTTACGGGAGAGAACGATTTGCGCCGTCATACCGGGCTGCTGCATGCCCATGCCGATTCCGAGACCGAAAAGCACTTGAAATCCCATCCATGCACTCTTGTTCACGCCGACGGGCCACGTGGAAAGCGACCTGCGCCAATACTCGCTAGTACAGCATAGGCGATCATGAACGGAGCGGGGATTCCGATGCGTTGGACCAGTCCGCCGGCGAGTATACTGCCGATGACGAGAGCGAGGAGGAAGGGTAAAGTAGCGAGGCCAGAGTCCAAGGGTGAGAAGGACTTGATGGCCTGGAAGAAAAGGGGGATGTAGTTAACAACCACTAGCATGGCTGCTTGGCTGGCGAAGGTGAAGACGAAGGCAAGGGCAATGCTGCGATGCGTGAGGGTGTGGAGGGGGAGTGTTGCGGTGGCCGTATATTTGATCTGGATTGCGAGGAAGGCGATGATCAGGAGCAGAAAGAGCGTGAGAAGCAGGATGATGCGCCAGTTCGACCAGGGGTATGTTGTTCCGCCCCACTGGAGAGCCAGGAGGAGACAGACGATTGAGCAGATGAAAGTCGCCATACCTAGGGGGTCTAGGCTCTTTAGTCGCTGGGTTGTCAATATGGGTTCGTCGGCCACATTGGGTCCAGGGCGAGGACTGGGTTGAGGCAGACGGAGTACGGCGACTAGTATCGCAACCGCAACAGCGCGGCACAGTAGGTTGATGTAGAAACACCACCGCTAACTGACTTTCTCCGTGAACACACCACCTAATAGCGGCCCGACTACACTCGCAATGCCAAACACGCCGCCAATCAGCCCTTGCAGCAACGGTCGCTTCGCCAGCGGCACAATAGCCGTCATCACCACCACACCACCGTTCATGATCCCAGCACTCCCCCAATTGCATCGATTATCAGCGACCCTCCAGTGCGCCCGTTGTCACTCTCAGCGCGCAGCCGCAACTCTCGTACCTATCCTTCGTTATGTCCTATCCATACAACCATCACCCATAAGCGTGTGCCATCGTGGAGACAGACCTTGGACCACCACCATTGCTACCTCTGAAAATCAGCTCATCATGGCTTGTTGAGTGGACTGACTTGCTGAGCTGGATGAAGTGCGGCTGAACACTGTGTAGACTGGTACTGCTCCCCTATGCGCCGAGGGTAGACCGGGAGTCTGGAAAGCTGAGTTGGTTGACTACCGTAGGCAGGAGGGTATAGCTGAGTTCTGTGAATGTTCTCTTTTGTCGAGATGGGCTGTCGTGATGCTTAAGACTCAACAGAATCAGACCTCTCTACTCTCCCTCTCCCTTTTGGATAGCTTTCGTTTCAGGCGATCCAGGATGATGCGATCAGAATTCTGCACTTTCAGTGCTTATACTGCGCTTTCATCCTTCTCCGACCTGAACCCTGCCATGAACATGAGACGACGTCTCTCTTGTACTGTCCTTCAGCCACAATAACGTTTCCTCCCAATCTGCTTCCAAGTCTTCCTCGTCAAGAGAAAGTGGGTATGCCTCGTCATCTGGCGTCGATTTATCTTTCTTCAGAAAGATGGTTATGTTGGCACGTTCGAATATGCCTTTACGCTTCTCAACGAGCTGCTGAAATGTCTGGAAGAAGGTCTCGCCTGGAGCGCACATGTCAAGCCACACTTTCAATGGCGTCCGGTCCCATGATAGATTCAATCTGATTCTATCGGGTGTTGTGTTTTGGTCGCTACTGCCGGCCGAGGCAGTGGGTATAGCAGAAGAGTGAAGTGGCTGCGAATGTTCGGCGTGCAGTGAGTGGGAGCCAAGGATGGTAGCAGCTGGTGAGTTTTGTGAGAGCCTAGACTCTTCCCTTGCTGCACTACTCGCTTGCTGTCGCGCCAATAAGGTGTCCATGAAAGTATGTTGGTGTTGTGGTTGGTGTTGCACTGGCTGTTGTTGTATGGGTGTTGCGCTGGCGGAACCGTCATACATCATGGTGGAACGGTGAAAGGATTGTGTAGGTGGTGTCGGCGCAGAGGGTCGTATGTGTTGATTGTATTCTCGCAGGAGGTGGCTCTGACGGCGCTGAGGCTGCGGCGCGATGGTTGTCGCGTGATCTGTTCAGAGCACATGCATGATTAGTCTAACGATCGAGCATGATCACCGCAAAAGCGTATAAACATACCCGTGAAACCTTCACCAGAATCCTCATAGCCAAGGAGGACATCTGTATCGAGCATTGCTTTAGGAACTATATAGAACGTGGTGCTATGCGTTGATTCAGAATTCGGCCGACGCCATGTCAGCTCCACGGAAGACCTGACAGAGACTTCTCTAGGAACATGCGGGGCTCCAGAATGTGTCACCAACATATTTTGTGGTTCTATCCATTCTAGATTGCCAATGAGGTTTCTTTTGTGGACGATGTCCTCCCGTATCACGCTGTGCTTGATTGGCGCGACTCTCATCCGGACTAGGATCTCTTCAACACCATTGCCAGCCCAATTGAGAAGGAGTACATATTCTCCTGGTGTGGCACCATTGTTTGAGGAGTGTGATGTCACGGATGATGCTGTCCTGGGAGGACTCAAGGGAGCGCACGGGCTTGCGAACGAGGTAGGGCGGCGTGACTGTCTTTCGGGTCTGAAAGGGGTACCAGAATGCTGCGAGTCGAGAGGAGATATTGGCGGGGCCGGCGCAGGTGTGATATTCAGTCTGTTTGAGGGGCTCCTGGGCTCAATTTGCCCATTACTTGACTCCACAAGCCAGGCTAGGACTTGGGTCCTGACTTGCTCGTCTTCGCAGCAGCTCACGAGGATGTCGACAGCTTTGTCCGGGCGTTGCGACACGAGTTGTTCTACGAATCTATGGAGGCCATGATGCGCCATAACGCGCGATCGAAGGCGAGTCGATATGCGGGTCCGAAGGTAGACAGCGTCGCACGGACGGCCTCAGTCGCGACAAGGCGCAGTGCTAGCTAGGGCGGGGTGCATCAACATTGCGCATGGGTGCCCGCGCGTGGTGGTGGTGAGCAAGAGACGATCACTAGACACGCGGTTTGCAGCAATGCGAAATCAATTTAGGCGAGGGCGTCAGCGTTAGAGGCAATCATTGAGCCTTGCGACAACCTTGGAAGGCAGAGACAAGGCAAGAGACATTGTGGGGGCCGGCTGAAGGTTTGCACAGCACCTCGCCATCTACCGGGCGTACTTCGCTTAGCCTGTCCAGGACTTATTTGACGATGGGCCTTGACCAATTCTAGTTGACCGGTATGGCGCTCTCGTACAGGGCTGGAGTCTTGTATGATAGGTTATACCGGCAACCCTACAGCAGGTTGAGACAGCAACCTGTCAAGCTGCCTCAGTCCAAGGCAGCCACACCATCAGCGAGCGGCACGGGATGCTCACATACACCCAGCCTGCTCGAGGGCATGCCCTAAGATGCCATTCTATATTCTCTGTTGTCACAACGGTTAGTTTGTTTAGGAATGGCCAACAGCACCACTTGTTCGGATGCATCCCGCGTGGTTGACGCTCCGTCGACGGTGGCCTCGAGATCTTCCTCGGGCGTATCCTCAGACAGAAGACATCTCGGAGCAATAACGACGTCTGTCAGCCGGAATATCTCCCGCGACAATGCAGTTCAGATCAATGGCCCTGTAGCTGGCAAGATCTATAATCTCAACTTGTAAGCTCATCCCTCATATCTATTGCGATGAATAACTCGCTAAGTATTCTAAAGCCAAAACCTTACCGTCAACTGCCAGTACAGCTTAAGTACAGAGATCGGCTCTTATAATCAGGGCCTAGTCCTGCCATCTCAACGCCCATCGAACACGCCGGGTATATCAACTCCCCGAAATGAGCCAAAGAAGTCCATCACTAGATTACAGGTAGTACTGTAGTCAAGCTAATCACCACAGACTTTCAGCTGACAGTATTCAGGACAGTGATTTGGAGAAGTCGACACTCCCGAGCCAGAACCTAAGTCTCTACACTAAGTCCAGCGAAAGACCCCAGATCGTCCGAGCCGTATACAGACCTGCAGTTTCCTACAACTTCATTGCGCGAAGGATCGTGCAGCGTTTGGAGCTCAAGACCAACACTGATTCTTCAGCCGCGAAGCCGTTGATTTGGGGTCAAAAGTCCATCATGCCCACCGGCGAATACGTCGACCTAGTCTGCTTTACGGAAGGCTGCAATAACGGCATCACATATCGCCTCTATGTCGTTAAGCGTTGTCCGTTCTTCGACCTACTGTTCGGTTCTGATATCGTCAGCTCATCCAGTTGCTGAAGCAGGCAGACAAAACAATGCGCATTAGACCGGCTATACCCCGCGTGCGCAACACCCATTGCTCGAATCGGACCCTAGAATAAACCCAGGTTCAAGCCATTGACTTTCGCACGCCTCCGCAAGAGCTCGATGTACAACGATTGGGTACAACCACGGCGACCATGGGTTCCTTGCTGACATGCGCGTGTAGCTGCAGGTTCGGTTCGCGATAGCGTATCAGTGGTTGCGACCGCCCAACCTCGCATGCACGATGCGAACTTGTCACCGGACCACTTGGAAACATGGCTGGAATGCATAATTGATGCTGCGCCTCAGAAAGGGCGTCGGATGAATTCAGCTAGAAGATAAGAGCCGTTCTGGGTGCCGTCCGCAGTTTCAACAGTATTTCTTACTGCTCCCTCGTTCAACCATCTCGCAACTCTGAAATCTGGCACCATGGTAAGATCCAATCCTCTTAGTCGATGCTAGGCTAATATGCGATGCTAGGCTGAAGTCTTGGCTATCATGTCTGCGATCCAAGTTACCACGCAACTCATAGAGCAAGCATTTCGAATCCTCAGACGCCTGCGTTTAGCGTCTCAACGCCAAAAAGCCCTTGTTGAGGTGTTAGCCCGTCACGAGGGCGAACTCAAAAGCATCAAGACCATCATTGGCGTCATAGAAGACGTGAAAGAGTTGCAAACATCCACTGTTGGCGAGGAGCTGATTCGGCTGAAAGATGCCCAAACCAACTTGGCCACGTTCCTCACCGAGCTGGACCCGAAGCTAGATCCGAAGCAAAAAAGCAAATTCAACCAGTTTGCGCGACAGTTGACGCAAGGATCGGCAGATGAGAGACGGTTGAGCGCCATTATGGATGGACTGGTGCATGTCAAGGCCAACCTGTTGCTGAGCATACAAGTCGCCAACGTCGGCGTCATGAGCACTATGGGAAAGCAGCTTGTGGCTAATGCGGAAGTCATCCAGAGGATTGACCAATATCTTCGGGAGGAGGTCGACGAGTGCCAAGGGCTCCGCATCGCTCGATTACTTAAGGGTCGGTCGCCATCAAGTAAGTCCTCTGGCAGACCACCGACGCGCAACGGCAGAACTAATGACCTCAGATGATGGCACCGTACCGTTGACGCCAGCTGACCTACGGTCTCTGAGCCAAAGAGACAACGACAGCGATGAAGACAGTGCAGACGAGACGCTCGTGGACGACACCGAGTCACCGCAACGCGAGATGTCGTTGAAGACGGAGCGAATCATCCTGAGCAATACCGCGCGGCAGCAGTCGGTTCAGATTAATGCGGCGCTTGGAGAGGACATTTGGAAAGATCTCGATCGTCTCGAGGTCAAGAATAATATCGCTGAAGATCAAGCTTTCCAGCTGAACTACGGCATTACTATGGAAGCTGCTTTGTTGATGCTTAATATACAGGATAATAGGATAGCTGCGCGGAGCGCATAGGAGGATGGATAGTTGTTCTACTAATTATTTATTGGGAAATAGTAATTGTTTATGGCTCTTTGAGGGTAGCTTCGTTTATGAAACCTTAGACGTATTACCTAATATTATGCTAGGAGCATTTTAGTACAACGAAAGGTTATGCTTAGCTTACACAAGAACACTTATGCGCTAGCTTATCAAGGCATATTCAACTTCAGAAAGGCACGACTACGGTTCTAATAACTCAGCTGCACGAATTAAAACACGCGGTAGATTAGTGTTCAGTTGTTTGTAGTATGTGTGTGAAGGAGTATGAACATAGATTGATATCATATAATATAGCTAATACATGAGGTCTAACATGGTATCACGCGCCAAGAAGAATGTACACGAAAACAAAGTCCTCAAAGTAAAACATGAGCGAACGTGGAGGCCACTCAAACGCGATCCAACTCTTGATGAGAAGGGGGAAGTACGCGTCTTTTTGTATGTGGTGAGACAAGCCATCTGCACCTGGAGTAGAAAGTGAGAGGCTTGGCGACTCTTGTATGGATGGCTGACCCCCGCATTGTGTCTTGCAGCTGACCGCTGGCTGTCGTACGATGGCGTCGTCGTCGTGCTCTTGGGATGATGGTGTTGCCTCCAAGCGCGGATGTTGCCGCGGCCGCAGTCGTGGTCATGGTCAACCTCAAGGCGCTATCTCACGGGCCATGGAAGTTCAAGGCGTTGTTGAAAGCATCCATGACAGAGCCAGGGCACTGGGATGATGAAAACGAGAGGATCACCCAATTAGCATGGGTAGTAGGCCCTCGAGCGGATGACGTCAAGCTTGTATGCAATTGGTGATGCAAATTCGAGTCCAACTCTCATGAAGCGACAGGAAGCCCACTAGCCATTCTGAAGAGCTCGAAAGCGAGACCTGGCGTTTCCCTAACCGCCATCTCGATGTCAGGGCGCAGCGAGAGTCCTGGATTCGCACGGAAAGCTTGGATGATGACGTCCCGTAGTCCTCGATCAGTATGGAAGGTGGTTTCGTACGCCTCTTGGCATGCCTCGGGGAACTCGGGGCTGTTGAGGTGCAGATCGAGTTCATGGGCAAACTTGTTGCGTGCAAGCGCTTTCAGGCCAGCAATGCCGTACCTATGATGGTTTGTTAGCGATGATTGTTCCAGGGTACATGCTGTAGGATGACCGCTTGATTGGAGGGGTGACAGTTACACGCTGACGCGGACTGTTTCGAAACTGCAGCTTCAAGGGCTTGCACGTAGAATGCAGTGATTGGAGGATCGCAGACAGTAGCCCAAAGAGAGAAAAGCAGGGTGTTGCGGCACCCGTAGAATCTGACATATGGGACGTGCGCCAGGCTAAGTGATTGGCATCCCAACCCTGCCGCTGACGCACATCGCGGGGTTTATCGGTGTTCTTTCGCCGCGCGACGCAGCGCAACGTAGGCGTAGAAAAAAAAAATATGCAGGCGCAAATGAAAGGACACAGGGTTGCGCAATCAGGCAAAATGAGGAAAATAAAAAGTGACGAAAGGTGATACATACTTCTCAGCGATTGCGTACACCTTCGCGTGTGTGACGAGATGCGCCTTCTCGTTGTCAACCTCTGGTTCTGATTGCACGCTCTCGAAGTAGTCCTCCGCGTGCTGATCAGCTATCGGTGTGTCGGGCAATTTGTTGGATACATCGAAGATCTGAGCTGTGGGCTCATCTGCAGGGGGCGTCATCGGCATCGAGTTATTTGCTGCGAGAGCCTGCGCTAGCAATGGGTCTTCTGTAAGGGCGAAGTTGGGTTTCTTGGGCACAGAGCGTCTTGCGGAGCGCGGTGAAAGAGGCGAACCGGCTTTGGTGGATCGTTGAGACGAGCGGCGAGATAGCGACTTGTTGAGATAGTCTAGGTGGTAGAAGTCTGAGACACTAGTTAGCATGACCGCATACATCGCATCTTTCTTGTCCTGCTTACAGTTTACCATGTAATCTACTGCCTCCGGATCATCTTCAGTGAGGTCGATGACTCCGGTTTGTGCCTCTCGAAAGCCATTGCGGCATGCTCCCTCAAAGAAGGTTGAACGAGTCGCGAGTAATGCTCGATGTACTGGGTATCTTTTCCCTCCACAAACAATGGTCAGATCTGAGTAATTGCCGCTTTCAAACAGTCTAAGATGACTTAGCAATGGTTAGTAAAAGAGAATGTAGTACTCACGAGGCCAATGCGGACTTCAGCTCGAGTGTGGCAGCGTCCATTGCAAGTGTGTATATGGTGGGAGAATGTGATGGTTGAATTTGGATGGATGGTGAATCTAGTCGAGGACGCGGGAGAAGAGGCTTCTTGAACAAGAATTTGGATCTGCACAGCAACGACTTCCAGGGTCACAACGTTGGGCCCGAGACAAAAATTTTGGACCGTGCGTAAGAGCGCGTAGGGGTACGTAGGGGTCGGCCGACGATCTGATAGAGGCGCCGCGGATCCGAGAATTTGGTAGGGCTGAGGCAAGGATACCGAGATCGCCGAACGCAGACAAGTGTAAGCGGAGGTAATTAACCAACGTAGAAAAGATACTGAACGTATGCCGAGATGACCTAATCTGTGAGGGCTGTCTCGGTGTTTATCCTAAGTACTTTGGGTAGAGGTGCGAGCAGAAAGCAAGTCAAATCAGGGAGGGATGTGTGCCCTCTTGTAGGCTTGCAGCTATCGCAGGCGGGCGTTCTGTTCTGGAAGGCGCTTCATTTCAGTTCCATGTGCCGTGGCATATGCCCAGCTTCTGGACGAGTCCACTTTCCGCCTTCAATGCAAACGCTGAGCTGACACGCAACCGCTCGCTAGGGAGGCGAACTTGCTTGGCTGTGGTGCACCGTACACAGGGCCCAGACCAGCAGGGAGGTGTTGGTAAGCGTCTCGTGGGAAAGCAGGGTATCACGCGAGGGCCTAACCTTGGTGGCTGCAGCGAGAGCTGACGGCGAGTTAAAGCCGCCGAATCGGGCGAAGCATGGGCTGTCTAGGCGCACAGAACAAGAACGCCGCGAGTCTAGCACAGAAGAAACT
This sequence comes from Parafenestella ontariensis, assembly GCA_021596325.1. Lineage (NCBI taxonomy): Eukaryota > Fungi > Ascomycota > Dothideomycetes > Pleosporales > Cucurbitariaceae > Parafenestella > Parafenestella ontariensis. Next base: position 733,020 of record JAKGDA010000010.1, on the reverse strand, counting down.
CACTAGAGACGAACGTGACCCAAAAAATTCAGGAGAGTACGTAGTTGACTCGCGTCTTGCATGTACTGCTGGTGTTGATAGGGACCGTCGGCGAAACCAGACTGCCGCCCTCCGTGATGAAGGTGATGGCGGCGAGGGTGGGGCGGGGCATCCCGCCCAGTGCTCTTGCGGGGATATGCTGGGACGGGGAAGTTGGAACTTGGAACTTGGAAGCACCTCTCAGAGGCCGTTGCACCCAGGGGACCCAGCATGGATTTGGCATGCTGCGATTTGTGAGGGAGAAAAGTTCTGGGCCCATGTTGTCGATCAGTGCCTGTTTGGGGGGGCGCTCCAGAGGCATAGAGCTGCGAGGCGGGATCACCGCGTGGACGCTGTTGTGCTTCTCCAGGGAACGCCGCTGTATTTTCTCCGTCTCAACAGTCGATATCAGCGCCTCCACGGGGCTCTTCACTAGACAGAGACGCTGAAAGAAGAGCCTCTTTCGAAAGGAATCTTCAATCAGGTCGTCGGTGTTGTAGTGCTGCTGGTCAGCTTTGCTCAGTTCAGGACATCGACCCCGCACCCCCAGGCAGAGTCACTGGTTGAAGGTATACGAGTCGTCCAAGGCTGGTCAAGAGAATTCTGCGACTCTGCATGCACAGAATTATTGGTGTACCGAATATGAGCTGATGGGGGCATGGAGGTTGGCGTTGGGCTTGCGCCTTCTCCGGATCGCTTGTCTCACGACGCCTCACGTGGAAGCGACGGCTCTAGACCTCATTTGGATCACCAGCTGAGACGCCTGCAGCCACGCCTGAGGCTGAGGGTTTCGATGCTCACGTTGCACGAGAATTTCCTATCGTGATGTCCATGGTGTTGTTGTTGATGAGAAGGCACCAGTAGGGTTAGGATTGCCGCGGGCTGACATAATGGGGGAAGCGAGCAGGGGCGGCCAGGGTCGGGTCCGAGACTTGACGTCGACAGCTGGTGAAGCTCGGCGGCCGCAAATTCACCGCAAACAACAACAACTTCACAAATACTGCGCTGCCAGAGGAAAGCTGATACAAACGCCCTCTTGTTCATGTGTACCACTCTTTCGCTCTCTTAGCGCTCCTCATCTCTCTCTACCTCTACCCCTCTACCCCAGCCATCCCCCGCCGAGCAGCCCCGCGCAACCTCCATCATGGGCGACTTCAAGCTATCAGCCACCCTGCGTGGGCACGAAGACGATGTACGCTACCTTACTGCTCAAAGATATAGCCGATTCATGTATGGTAAGAGAAGTAGTCTGCTGATGCGTGCTGCAGGTGCGAAGTGTAGCCTTCCCTTCCCCCTCATCAGTGGTCTCCGCATCGCGAGACTTCACCGTCCGCATATGGGCACAGCAGTCGTCGAACCCGCCAGTATGGGACAGCACTATCAAGACGCACGGCAAGGAGTTTGTCAACTCGCTCGCCATTGTCCCTCCCTCGTCAGAATACCCCGAAGGCCTGATCGTCTCCGGCGGCAAAGACCAGATCATCGATGTACGGCAGCCAAGCAAAGGCCTCGACGACGATGCGGATGCACTTCTAATAGGACACGGCAACAACGTGTGCGCCCTCGATGTCAGCCAGGATGGGAAATATATTGTCAGCGGCAGCTGGGACATGGAGGCACGGTTGTGGGAAGTAGGCAAGTGGGGTGATTCGACTGTCCTGCAGGGCCACACTGCCTCTGTCTGGGCGGTTCTGGCCTATGACAGCAACACCATCATCACTGGCTGCGCCGACAAGCAGATTCGCATATTCCAAGCCTCGGGCTCAGGCACGCCGGTGCGATCAATACAGGCACCTGAAGTCGTGCGAGCCCTGTGCCGCTTGCCCCCAAACCACCCCTCTGGTGCGCAATTCGCGTCGGCAGGCAACGATGCCGTCATTCGGTTATGGACTCTCAATGGCCAGCAGGTAGCTGAGCTCCATGGTCACGAGAACTTCATCTACTCGCTCGCAGTCCTTCCCAACGGCGGCTTGGTGAGCGCTGGCGAAGACCGGACGGTACGGATATGGGAGAAGAACCAGTGCATACAGACCATCACACATCCAGCAATCTCTGTCTGGACCGTCGCAGTATGTTCTGAGAACGGGGATATTGCGACAGGGGCAAGTGATAAACTTCTTCGCATCTTCACCCGAGACCAGGGACGCTATGCAGCAGCAGCAGAGATCGAGCAGTTCAACGACGATGTCAAGGGATCGTCAATACCACAACAGACTGTTGGTGATATCAACAAGGAGAAATTACCAGGACCCGAGTTCCTCACACAACGCTCCGGGACGAAGGAGGGCCAAGTGCAGATGATCCTGGAGACAAATGGCAATGTCTCTGCATATCAATGGTCGGCGGCCGCTAACCAATGGGTGAACGTTGGCACTGTGGTCGACTCAGCTGGAAGTGGTGGACGAAAGATCTCGCACCAAGGCAAAGAGTATGACTACGTCTTTGATGTCGATATTGAAGATGGCAAGCCTCCACTCAAGTTGGCCTACAACCTCAACCAGAACCACTACGAAGCGGCACGCAAGTTTATCGAGGACAACGAGCTCCCGCTGACGTACCTGGACCAAGTCGCAAATTTCATTATCCAGAATACGCAGGGTGCAACATTAGGCCAGAGTAGTGCACCAGGGGCGGATCCTTGGGGGAGTGATGCGAGATATCGCCCAGGCGACGCGAACGAAACTACAACGCAACCACCACCAGCACCACCAGTTACGAAGATACTTCCGCAGAAGGAGTACCTACCTATCGCGACTGGAAACCACAAGGTCATCTTCAAGAAGCTACAAGAATTTAATGAGGCATTGGTCAACGACGGACAGAAGGGAATATCGTTGAACCCATCAGATATCGAGCAGCTAAGCACGACCGTCGTTGCGTTGGAAAAGGGCGATGGCAAGAGTATCGACATTACGGGAGTTGAGTTGCTCGTGAAGGCGGCTACGCAATGGCCTGCGGAGAAGCGCCTTCCTGCGCTAGACCTTCTCCGCCTTGTACTCGCTTTCGAAGAACCAGCGGCTTTCCTCGTGTCGCCCGAGCAAGATTTACTGCCTGCTCTTACCGGATCCGGGGTCTTTACCAGCTCATCCCCGCCCAACAACACTATGATGGCGGTACGGTGTCTCAGCAATCTACTCCAAACAGACAAGGGTCGCTTGCTAGCAAGCACCGAGTTTGACGCCATCCACCCGCTCGTATCACCCTTCATCACCTCTACGAACCGCAACCTGATCATTGCGCTCACAACATTATATATCAATTACTCGGTTCTGCTCACATCAGAGAACAACGCCGATCGTGCTCTCTCGCTTCTCGACGACCTGTCCAAGATCCTCACCACCGCCACGGACTCGGAAGCGGTCTATCGTGCTCTGGTCGCAACCGGCACACTACTCTGTCTAGGCCCTGACTTCTGCGAAGCTGGTAGAGACATACTGCAGATAGGCGACGCGGTCAAGCGCGCGGAAGAGAAAGTCAAGGAACCGCGAATCAGGAACGTCATCGCCGAGATCCGACAGAAGCTGCAAGGTTGAGCGTTGGTTGCCGTATCGGGTACCGACCTCCCCATTCTAGACGTCCGGGAACTGGAAAGGTAATCGCCGTGATAGCGAGACCCGAGATGGGATTGTGGATGGTAGAGCTCAGACGCCGGATGAGGCTGCGTCGGGCTTCGGGATTGTATCATACAGGTGGTTGCCTATTCTTGGTATAGACGAGGCAAGATGGAAGGGACGATGATATGACATAAGCGAAGGCATAAGGCATTCTGATTCAGCAAGCGAACTGCATACTACAGTACAGTGTAGACAGGACAGACAGGTGCATCAAACTACATTCAATATCCGTCCTCACCCAGTTTATTGAACTGACGTCGCGCGCAGGTCGTGTCGCGTGACCCTTTTCCTCCTTCCCGCTCCTCCGTACAATTAATCTATCTTCCCCATATTTCTTTAGATTGTCTACACTACTGGCCGACGTCATTATACAGCAACCTCTTTGCTCTTTGCAAGGATAAGTTCTGTCTCATGTGCTTGTTCTGACCTACAGCACATTGTAAGCAGCGTCGCGCATGCAATCTATGCCGCAGGAGCAGTAACCATAGTCTTTGCTTCGCATTTTACCGGCATGCTGAGGTGTGATTGCAGACGCTGCTGCAAGTTAATACTTTGAAATAACGCGCAGTGCAGTATACTCTATTGATCCCTAATGTGCTGCAATGAGTCGTGATGTTTGTCTTACCCCACAAAAATGTAAGTACTATATCCTGCAGGAATGAACTACTGTAACAAGTCCACGGTACTTGCCGCGACGCGTGAACGACAAACACCTCCTTCCCTTTCCTTCTCACCACGCGCCTGCGCACATGCCCAAACACCAACCCCACCCGCTCCTCCTGCCGATCCATCCACCCACTCACTCCCAATCCTAACAGTCACAGTCACAACAGGCTCAGTCACGCCGCATCGCGGCTCACGGGTCACTTTCGCCGCAAACTTACCCAACCTCTTAGTGCGGCGTGATCGTGATCCTGATCCAGCGTGATCATCAGTTCACACATCGGCATGTCGGCGCTTGCAACCGCCGACTCGACTACGACTCGACGCACCTGTGGTGCCTGCTACTGGAAAGGGTAATGAGGGACAGGCGCTTGCGCGGCCAGTGGGGAGTGTTGTGGAAGCGGTGTGGGCATGTTTGGGAGGTTCCAAGGTTGATGGTTGGGATAAGTTGGGAGGATGGAGGAGGAGAGGATGGGATGGGATCAGTGCCAAGACTAGGGGCCCTTGGACGGATTCGGTATAGTTCGATTGGGACGGAAAGGCGTCACATGCACTGGTGTTGTCTGGTCGAGCCTGGGGATTGTTGTTGGACACCCACGTCGCAGCTTTTGTTCCACTGTCTCCTAGACGTATACCGTCCCTCACTGAGCGTTAAGGGAACATAGCATTGTGACTTTATATGGAAAAAGTTACTTTTGAAAGTCTCGAAATCGCTGACGTCAAGACCGCAAGACTGAAGGTAATGGAGGCATCATGGTTTACTCGTAGTCGCAAAGGGTTTTGGTGATGAATGCTAGGAGGGAGGAGAGTTTGGATCTCAGTTCTTCCTCCTCTCTCACTCTCACAAAACTTTCAGAATTTTGTACGAGGAGCAGCAATTGAAAGCCTCGTTCTCGTTCCGAGATTCCGATACGTGTTCCGAATAGACTTGAAGAGGAGGATTAGAGCTTGAAAAGTCAGGATGTCGATGAAGAATGAGCAAGGGTCGATGGATGTGAAGCAGAAGAATGGTGAGTGGGAACCGTCTCCGCTGGGAGCAACTGAGGAACACCTCATGAGCGCTGTACATACAGCAGCTTGACTACGAAGCTCTTCTAAATACTCCCGCAGTCCTCAACGCCCCCCTCCACAAACACTCCGCCGAAAATTCCTCACCAAAGGACCTCCCCTCCTCCCTCCATGCCGGCATGTGCACATCCACACATCCCATCGCCGCCACCCTAACCAACGCCTTCCTCGACTTCACCGCCTCCAATGGCACCGACCTGCGCAAATCTGGCGTTGGACCCGGTTCACGCTTCTGCGTCGAGGCCTCGTCGTGGAAAAATGCGTTGGATAAGGGGATACAGGAGGTACCGAGGGTGAAGCTGGAGAGTACACATGAAGGTGCGTTGAAGAGCGTGGATCTGGGGATCTTGAAGAAATATGCGGCTGAGGCGGATAATGGGCAGGATAGGGTGGTTATGCCGAAGGAGGGAGGGGAGAATTGGGCGAGGGAGAGTGGGAGCATTGGAGGGAAGGAACCTAGGGCTTGAGGCGTATTAAGTACGGTATTTGAAAAGTGGCAGCTAAAGATATTGCTCCCTTCCTCGCTCCGCTTAATAGATTTGAACACTTCTAAACTACCCCAGAGCACAAATACTCGTGTACACGAAAGTGTTGTCAGTGTTACACAAGCGCACAACAGGTAACGCAATCACATACCATGGGCAAAAAGGGCGAACGGGTCTGGGCTACATTCTGTACGAATCAGTGCAGCCGTCTTGGGTACACCCTAAACCGGGTGGAACGTGGAAACTTCATTGAGCAAACATCTGAGATAGTAAGGACATTGCAATATAAGGACACTAGCGAGGCGATGCTTTCCAGAAGAAAACCATCGCATACCTCACATCATCGTATCGCCCTTGAAAGGCCTACCTAGGTACCAAACCACTCCATCATGCACCTCATTACCCTTCTTGCTGTCCTCGCGCCAACCATCGCCACTGTCCAAGCAGGTTGTTACACCAGAGGCCCAGCATGGCAACCCACCAAAACCAACATCAACGATTTCGTCGATGCGATCTGCGTATATGATGGCATCGGTGGGTGGTTCAGAGAAGGCGAGACGAAATACCGTTGTTTGCAACTGCGTAACAACACCAACATAAAGGCAGAGTTTTGGGTTACGTGGAAGGGCCCTCGCCGCACGTAGTTGTATTTCGCCGACTGCCGGTTGCGTCTTGAAAATGAAATTAGTGGCTGCAAGATGGGTGGTGAGAGTACTGTTGGAGGTTGGTATTTTAGGTAAGTACCGTATAGCGCTATCGCACGCGTGTAGAGATTGTGGATGGCTTGGCTGAGGTGGGCTTATGTAATAGTTCGGAACCTAACGTTGGGTCATGCTCGTAGAGGAGGGTGGGACTATGAGAGAAAGACTGAAAAGAAGAAAGCGGAGATCGTAGCTGTGGCCAAGTGTCGAGTGAGCGTGAAAGTCACGGTGGGATTCAGTTATGCTAAGAGGGCTTCATTATCCAAATGCCGTCTTATATCTACAAGAACACGATGCACAATATCAGTCTTGGGCGATACGTCCGTTCATGCGGCTTCCATGACAATCTCCACATTCTTCCCCCTCTCCTCAAACCCCTCTTTCAGAGCTGCTGTCATATTCACGAGAACATCCTCCTCGCGCGTTAGGCCCAACACCTTGAGATCGTCACATGTAACAACACACCGGAATTTCAAGTACTTCAGCTTCTGCAGCCCGAACAAGCTGCCAAACCCCCACTCGCGCCTCAGCTCTCTTACCGTTAACAACCGCGCAGGCGGGCGCGGCTTGCCCCAGGTTTCACTCGAGCGACGCAAAAACCACCCTTGAGCCTCTAGAAACAAGCTTTTCAACCCAGTGCACTGCCTCACTAGCGCATCAGGGTAGAAGTTATCCATCTGGTCGTCATAGTCCCTCTGTTTGTCCCCGAAACATCTCACGCCGTAAACAGAGATCATGCGGATTGACTCGAATCCTCTGTCGAATTGGGAAAGAAAGTCCTCGAAATCCATCATGTGATGTATGCTGGGGAGCTCGAAGATGAAGCGAGTGCGTTGGAAGAAGACTAGTATTGACTCGCGGCGGAGTTGTTTGTTGGCAAAACACAGGCTAGGCAGGGCGTGTGGTGCTAAGACGAAATCTTGAACGGGGGAGCGCTTGTTTATGGTGTGTCGGGTGGGCATATCGGCCATTGCGAAGAAGTAGATCTTGTCGCGGAGTTCGCGGGGGAGGTCGAAGAAGTATTGGAAGCTGTTGCAGTGGCACCGCTGCGAATATGATGTCGTCGTCGTCGTCATGTTGGTGGTATTCTGAGTTCTTTGCGTGGTGCCTTTTGTAGGTCTTGGTTAGTTGGCAGTCTTAGCAGGTACAAAAAAGTTCTGAAAGTCGAAATTTTAAATAGAGTGTCTGCACTAGTGAATAAAATATACAATTGGAAGAACGAAAAGCTTGTTCCAATATGGCGCCTGACTAAGCAAAGGCTTGTGACGCACCGCTTCAAGACACTCGTGAAATCCGTGATTAGTGAATTCCAGAGGCATTCTCTTGCTTCTGCTTGGCTCGCTGCGCAATGCCTTCCTGGATGAGCCTTTCCAGTTTCGCCGCGTAGCGGAGACTTTTTGAGCCCAGTTCTTTTATACATCCACTTCGGGTACTCTAAGTTCCCAACACCCACTCTACTTGAACTCTGCATGTCTGTCAACCTGGATTTATTCATAAGCGTGTTCTTGGACGTACCGTGTATAGCTTAGATGCAAGCTCAACTTGCCACGTGACATCTTCATCCTCTGTCCATTCGAGGAGCCGCATGAGGTCACCAATTCTTTTCGTCACAACCTTCACCTTGGCGCCGGTTTTCTTCAGATTTTCGTAGGTTGGCAGCACAGCATCCTGGAAGTTCAACAAGACGCGCTGTTCCTCGATATATTCCGCGCCCCACCGGCCAAAGGGCGTGACGATTACAAGTGTGATGTTTGGCTTCTTATTGAAGGGTATGGCGAACCAGTCAGGCATCTTTTTGGCGATCTTGGAGACGTAGACGTCAAATTCATCACACTCGTGGTCTTCACCTGGTGTTTCATCATAATCATAGCATGGGTACCAGCCGGCCCACTGTAGAAAATCTTCACATCGGATGAAGAGAGTGAGATTCCTAAGGTGATTTTTAGGAAGATAGCCACACGGGAAACGCTTGGTGACAAACCCCTGCATGAAGCGGCTTGCATCGCGGAAATGGAACTCGTTCTTTTCCAGCCACATCTTCGTGATCTCCTTCGCCATGTCTGTGCCTACCCACTTAGGCTGGAAGATGGCTCGGTTTCGCAGGACATTTAATTCGTACTCGATTTCCTTCTCTTCATCTGCTTCATCCAAATATCCTGCGGATTCGCCTGAGCCTTCGAACGAGACCATTGCCTCACTCTTATGCTTATGGAAGAAAGCGTGAAAGCGGTCTGGTATGAGGACTGGTTCATCCTCATAGCAAAAGTACTCGTAGATCATGAGTCGAACCTCAACTATGCACTGCTTCATGATCGCATCTCCCAACCTTCTAAGCTCATCTTGCTCGCATCGGGTTATCAAGTCCTCGAATTCTCTTCGCAATATTAGTGTTAGTGACGATATGTGTTTAGGGACTCACTTTACAAAACGCTTCTTGTCTGCTCGAAGCGGCACAAGCTTGTTATATATGAAATTCGAGGTACTATAGTCTATGCCCTCTTCAATCCTTCTGGCATTTTAGGGTTCATCCCTGAGATTACGGTCGGGACCATACTCGACTTCGGCTTTCTGAATGTTCTTAAGTAGGCTAGATTAGCTTCGGTCAATGCAGCATGCACACTGTGGAATCATTAAATGCTCACTCCTGAATGCGGTTTGATTCTGCCCGTGATGCGTCTGAGCGATAATCGGAGAGCAGAGGCACTGCCATAGCGATAGAGTGGAGATTTTGAGGTACAAAAGTCACAAAGGAGTTTGAGTCGACTTAAGTTGAAGGTAAGGCGATGCACAAGATATCTAGATGCGGGGAACCAGAGGGGTTAGCTGGTTTTAGACTAGCTGATCATGCATACAAAGACTAGAAGAAGTTTCAAAGTTCGCCTGCGCTCTCCACACTCCGGAGAAGCGAGTCGTGCAGGGTACAAATCAATGAACGCGACAGGCGGTATGATGGTGTCAAATGGATAATGGTTGGCTTTCTGGAGGCTGATGTTTGCTTTTGGCTTCTAGACCATGCTGGGAAAGGCGCGGTCACGCGGGGAAACGACAAGCTGATAACCATCCCTTGCGCCTACGTCCGCAAACAAACTTTTATCGAAAAATTTTATGACATTCTCCAACATAGGAGGTTTTTAGAAATTGTTTCGTTACTGTTTTGGTACTGTAGGCCGCGTAGTGCTCGATTTCGTGCTTATCATCGTTACCGACAACCGAGATGAGGCTGCACATTAAATACGTATCAGATGTGTAGTGCGGAATAACTATTTGATATTTAAGAACAAGAAGAAAAAAGTACGCGGCAGACAGCACTATCTTGGTGCACATACGCGACTGAGTAGAGACCTTATCCCATCAGGAGCACGTAAGATGTTCCCCCGCCAGCCATACTAGCATGATACTCGAACCACTCATCGCAATGCTGATCACGAGCCGTACCATCAGACCCCTATAGTCTGATAAAACAGTCATCACTTACGCCCACTTTCCAAGCACACTCATGATCACCATGCCAGTCACCAACGCAACCATCGCACACACCGCCCTCAGCAAACTCGCGTTCGCCAACCTCCCATGCAACCAATCCCTCGCCAACATCTCCACAATACCAACCCAGGCCAGAATGCCGGCGGATAGCGCATCCAAGGTACCAAGAGCGACTATCGTGCTCGGGTCATTGCCATTGAACTGGTTAAGCACGCCGATACCAATCGCCATGCCCATGGGCGTAATGAGCGCGAAGACAGCGCCCATGATGCACTTTTGAAGCGTAGAGGCAGCAGCTGTGGGCAGCTCGCCGATGCAGGTGCCCAGAGCGATGCCTTCGAACATTTGGTGGAATAAAATGACGATGAAAAGGGTGATAAAGAAGCTGTCGCTTGCTACCACAAGGGTGATGCCGATGACTGCAGGGTAAGTAAGTTGAAATTGCTTATATATGAGTGATCGGACTTACGGATGGAGTGGAAGACGATACCAGCTTCTAGATTCATCACGTTGAGCTTCTCTTCCATCGGCGAAATCTTGCGCACTGGTCCGTGGGCATGGGCAATGCCTTGACTGTGGTTGACCTCGTTGTCCTGAGTCGTACTTGCCGAAGTTGCGCCAAACTTATCGTCACTGCTCGTATTGGCGTCCTCGGTGTTGGAGTCAACATGCTTGCTTTGCCGCCATTGCACGAAGCGCGCACCGAGATAATCAAGCAAGAAAGACAAGAAGAGGCCTGCCATGAAGATGGCGGCAGTAGTTCCCTCGTACTGCAGTTCGCCCAGGCATTCGTTCGCGAACATGAGGTCGGCATGTGTGAATAGGTGAACAAACGCGGTGGAGATGACGACGCCGGTTCCGAACTGCTTCAAGATGACGAAAATGATGTTGGTACTGGAGATCAGGTTGAGACGAGTGGAAAGAATGGGTGTGAACACTCCGATGGCGCTAGTGATGAGGATGACGAAAAGAAGTCCGACACGTAGAGGAATGTTGTAGTCCCGCTTTCTTACATCACAGCTCACTTCTATGTCCGCTTCGCCGCCCACGCAGTGTCTGGAGCTGTTAGTCGAAAGGATGTGAGGCGATGCAAACAACAACAACAACTTACTCGACACCTGCATGGGAGTGACAGTGCTCTCCAGTTCCGGCTGGTTCCCCTCCTGATTCTTCCAAATGGTCGTCGTGGTCTGTGGTTTCTTCGCTCTCTCCCTCTGCAGACTCGACGAGCAATTGGACATCCTCGCCAGTAGCATCAACGCAGTACCTTGCGATATGTTAAAAATGTTTCAAAATGAGTGGTACAGATTCTCACGTTTCGGAACCGTGTCTATGGCAGTCGGTATATTGTGCTTGAAATTCTTCAGTCTTAGTAGGCCCGACAACCTGGTACTCCTCAGTCCCGACCATGCACCAGCTGTCATCCGTTAGCACCAGGAGCACTTCGACAATGTTTTCACGTTCGGTAAACCCACTTGACAGTACCATGAGCATGACACTCCGAGACAGCAGTGATCGAAGGCGTCGCTGCCGAAGTCGTAGAAGGAGGTGCAGTCGTAGTTTGCGCGGCTATTGATGTGGCAAGAAGCAAAATCGCGATCGACATCGTCGAGAGTGCGGCTACAAACATGTTCAGAGTGAGTGATAGATAGATAAACGTGACGAGAGGTGAATCTGGGAAGTCGTGCCAGCTCAACGTCGAGATATATCAACTTGAGAAGGAATTAAACTCGGCCTCCTGTCAGCGGAGCGGAATAGAAGTACCGTGATGGGGTGTAGCAAACACTAACGAGTTTTGCATCCGCATCCACCTATTAGCTAGTTGTGCTTGGCTTTCCTTTTCCTTTCCGCGGCTGGAGCACCGTGATGGACGATTTATCTTGGCACGAATCCACTCGACACACGGTGACAAGCAAGATTCTGAGAGTTGGCGTACTTATTGTGGGAGGCACTAGGCGGATGGAGAAGGTGAGTGGATGGGTGTAGCGCGATATTTGAGTAGCGGAGGTCTTGGCGATGAATGTTGGGGACATGACCTTAGATCATCTCTATTCAACGATAGTGGTGATGTAAACTTGTAGACAACGTCCATTATATTGCGACATGATTTGTTAGTTCGAGAAACCTCATTGGCTCCGCATGTCACCTTCTATGGTTAGTTCCGAGACGTGTTACGAGAGAACCACGGTTTGCAGCCCTCTTGGGAGCATGCTCGTCCCGCTCTCAGGCGTTCTACTATCCCAGAGACAGATGTCCATCCCGACATCTCGTCTCTTGGAAGTGTGAATTCTTCACCTTGGTAGCCCATCATGGTGCTCGTATGCATATCCAGGCAGGCTTTCAGCAGAAAATTGTGTAATCCAGGCCACGGACCGAGTGTGTGCCAAGCTTAACCATGCGGAAAGTACGTCTGCCAAGAGGGTCGGTCGCCTGTCGCACTCGCACGGTGTAGCAAATACCTCCCGAGACTGGTGATGTGCCTGCAGCCGCAGCGACGAGGCTTATTGCTTCGAGACTTGGCAGTGAGAGTACCGTAGCGACTTCGGTGAAGCAGTACCGGGAAGAACAGTCCTCCACGATTAACATCCGCTTATGAGGGTATAAAGAGGCCGCACATCGATTGCCAAAAGATGCATCCATCCTCTCGGGACACTTCATTGAACATCAGTTCGCATCTTCTCCAAGCTCACAACAATGGCTGCCCGTATCTCGACCCTCTTGCTCCTTGGAGCTTCTGCCATTCTGGCAACTCCTCTTGTTCCTCGTCAGAGCATTGCAACCGTCACTGTGTCGTCAGCTGGCCCTACCTCCACAGCATGGGACGCCGGGGCTGTTCACGAGTACCCTATTCACGCTTCCTGCAACGCAACCCAGCGCGCCTACCTCAAGAAGGGCCTCCAGGAGACCGGTACCCTGTGTCGTCAGGCTCGCGACCACATCCTTCGTTGGGGCAACTCCTCGGAGATCTATCAGAAGTACTTCGGTGATGCGCCTACCGGAGAGCCACTTGGGTGGTTCACGAAGATTGTTGATGGCGACAAATCTGACATCCTTTTCCGGTGTGATAACATTGACGGCAATTGCGCACAGAAAGGTGAATCGCTTTCCAGGAATCCTTTAATAGATTTAGCGACTGACTTTCGATAGGCTGGGCTGGCCACTGGCGTGGCTCCAACGCAACTTCCGAGACTGTGATCTGCGACCTGTCTTATGAGATCCGCCGCCCTCTCGAAGGCATGTGCATGTTTGGGTACGATGTCGCCAATGGCGCCACCAACCTCTACTGGGCCTCTGACCTCCTCCACCGTCTGCTTCATGTTCCCAAGGTCGGCGAGGGTGCTGTCGAGCACTACGGTCATGAGGGAAAGTATACCGGCGTGCTCAACCTGGCTAAGGAGAACTCCACCTATGCCGTCAAGAACAGCGATACGCTACAATACTTTGCTCTTGAGGTGTATGCCCACGACATCGCGGTACCCGGTATTGGCTGCCCTGGCACTTACACTCCGACACCATCTGCCACCGCCGCACCCACGAGTGCAGCTTCGGTGGCCGCTAGTTCTGCTGTGGCGACCCCTAGCGAGGCCGCTGCTACCACTACTGCTGCGGCGGAGGCTTGCACCCCTCATGATGACCATTGGTAAGCAAATTCGCCTGGTCGTAGGTACACATACTGACCCAGTTTGAAGGCATTGCCCTCCAGGCGTTCCGGAGCCCAGCTCTCCTCCGGCATAAGTCTGTCATATAGCATGGCTTCAGTCAGGCTTCTTCCAAGACTAGAAACGACTGGAAGTTGCCAACAGGCTGTGTTTGCGGCCAGGACTACGACTCTATTAAGCTACATAATAGACTCGAATAGTAATCCATGTTCTACCAGAATTGCGTTTTGTCGCTTGTTGAATCATAGATGAGTGTATTGTGGCACGTCCAGCTCCAAGAGTGGGACGGAAGTGCCTGACGGAGTTGTCTTGAGAATATATAGTCCACTGCCGCCTTGAAAGTGCTCGAACATGATACTTTGCCGCAAGATATATACTGCTATACATGAAGCCCACTCTATACGGCGTCTGCTAGCTGACTGTTATTGAGCACTTCCTCTGGGTTCCATTGTTGCAAGCCACCCTCCCCAAACGCGAAGTCGTTTTCGATTTGCGTGAAAAGGTACTGGTTCGCTTCATCCATTGTCCAAGACCAAGGCGTCGAGTTGATGTCGGAAGGATTGATCCCCACCTCCTGCTGAGGCTGCTGCTCGACAACAGGCGGTGCAGCGCTCTCGTTTGAACGGTGTTGCGGCGTCGGTACCATTGTAGGTCCGGATGAGCCTCGCCTGCTCGAGACCTGATTGGCAGCACTCGAGAAGCCGACATCATCCGCCTCCATTGCCAGTCTAGAGGCCGTCTCGCGGTCAAGATACTGGAAGAAAAGTTGAAGTACCCAGTTCGTCAGTTCCCAGGTCTTCTGCAGCTCTTGTAGACCTAGCAGGCATAGTTTGGCTCGGTGCTCAGCAAGCGTTCTGTTTATGCCAGTCGAACGCCTAAGGTTCGCCACATGAATGCACAGGGTATTGAAGAGATTGGTGATAACGTGCATCTGCGCATGTCCAATGCTGCCACTTGGAAGCATGTCCTCGACGATGCGCGAATTGCGTGCAGCCGCTTGCAATGCGATATTCCCATCGGTCTCCGCGTTATTATTGTCTTCGAAGATAAAGTTTGAGCGATAGAGTAATATGAGAAGGTTGTTATAGGCGAGGTGAAGCATGCTAGCTTGGAAGCTGGGTTGGCCCCCTGTATCACTGTGTAATTGCATGACTGCAGGAAGGTTCCGGTTCCAGTCGTAGAGTTCATCACGGATTTTCAATCTCTCTTCCGGCCTGAGCGTACGGTTTGGTAAATATCCAGCATCGACCACTCTGCCCAAAAAGATGGCCAGTTGGACCATGCCAATTACGTGAGCCACGTAGCGATGAGAATCAGAGGCTGGTGTTGATGGGCTAAAAGCCGACACAAAGTCTGATGCTGCCAGTGGCTCGATATCACAATCTTTGTCGCGGATTCGATTTGGCAGTCCAAGAGCAGATGCACACTGTCGCTCACGCACATATGTCGCCCACCAAAGGCGTCTCTTTAGCCTTGTCATCTTCTCTCCGGCTGCGCCACCGGAACGATGTAGCGCCATAGTCTGCGAAAGGCTAATTGCGGTTCCGAGCCAATGACGAGCGTCTTTTTCCAACAGTGCACCAGCTCGCCAGTGGCTCATCAAGAACAAAGCCTGGATCACAATTACTTTGTTTGTTTCGTAGGTGGCGTCGTATATGTCTTTTGCTCGGATGTAGAAAAGCCACTTCGCTCGATGGCGATTGCCCCAGCCTAAGCTGGTCAGTGTCGATTCCTCACAGTGGATGACGCCAATGAATAACATGGCCTGTAAGAGTAGAGGCGACACAGTGCCTTCCTGATGCGAGTCCCAGAAGTCGGCTTCATCAATGATGGCAAAGTGCGGGTGAAACCATTGGAAATAAGCCCTCAAGAGCTCCATGCGAACTGCAGTGGGAGGGAACGAGAATGCACCCTCGACTTGGAGCGCCTTCATCCTGTTGCGGCGGCGTTCAGCTTCCCACTCCGGCACCAATGTCTCTGATTTTGCAGCATTTGGAACAGCATGACGGAAGACTGATTTTCTCCTCTCCGCCGCCGCCGGTGATGACTCCTCGGTAACATAACGGAGTGAGCTTGACTCGCCCAGAAATACAGCAACGTCATCCTCGGGTTGCGTAGTCTCTATCTTCGACTGGTCGCTATGACACTCAGATGGGACTGAAGGAATAGCAAACCGGTACTGAGCCCCAGTTGTTGAGTTGTGATTATTAATAGGGCTGTGGAAGTTGGTAGAAAGCGAGGCCAGAACGTGTGATGCGGCAACCTCGTCCTCGTGGCGTTGGGGACTCAATAGCGCATTTGGAGAGCTATGTATGATCAGTTTATAGTTCATACTAGTTGTTTTTTATGCATGATCATGTTCCCAATGAGTAAGAACCTACAGACTTACCCAGCATCGCGCCCCTCGGTCTCTATCCGCGGTTTCCTAGGATGTTTGCCCCGCTTCGACTTACGCGTCTCGCACAAAACCTTGCCTGCTAAACAATTACTGCAGGGCTGACGCTCCGTCACGTCGCACTTCACGCGCCTCGCGTTGCAGGTGACACACGCCAGTTTGGCGCGCTTGCGTGGAGGCTCAGACATGTTGCCGATACAGAGAAGAGATGAGAGTGTGGGGAAGAAAGCGAAGTCGGCTATCAAAGCTCAGGGCTGAATGTTTAGCGGCTTGGCACTATCGTCGTATTCTCGGGCAAGTAAAACCATTACGAGGTGTAGAAATCCGAGTTCCTGCAACATATCTTCCCTTTAAAACTTTGTATATACTTCATCATATCATTACAATTTGTTCTACAATCGGCTGGCTATCTTGGTCTTTGATTTTGATGGGCTAGCTTTTCCCGCTAGTCATGTTGAAGCGTATCGTTATCGATATCGGCTATGCACCGGCCCTCTCCGCATCCCCATAACCGTCTACATATGCCTTTTTCCAACTCTACATGAAATGCTTCATCAGGTACACAAAATATAAACAAAAGACAGTTAACTATTCAATGCCGTTCCTAGGCCGCCGCCTCTTTTCCACGACCGCTCGCCGACATGCCTCGGCGGCAGAAGCATGCTCCGAGATACTCTCCCGCTTCGACAAAGGCCCCGTATCAATACGCAAACAAATAATTGACGCAAATCAACTACAATTGCTCAGTATCACATTGAACCGGACGCCTACATCCCTCAATCCACCACCAGATGGTACACCAGTACCACCAGGCTATCATTTGGTATACTTTACACCTAGCATTGTCGAATCTGAACTAGGATTAGATGGAACAGATCGCACCGTAAATCCTCTATCTCCATATACGCGACGCATGTGGGCGGGTGGCGAGCTACAATGGACGCAGGATACAAATTCACTACTAAGAGTCGGCCAAGAAGTTCGTGAAACTACTAAGCTGCTCTCCGCTGAACCAAAGAAGCTCAAGAACGGCAGTGAGATGCTGGTCGTCGGCGTTGAGAAGACGTTTGAGAATGCAAGAGGCGTCGCGCTCGTCGATAAGCGCAGTTGGGTCTTCCAGAAAGAGATCACGCCCGAGAATCCTATCAAAGCACCACCAAAACCTGAAGAGAAGCCCCTACCAACTGGCACGCTTACACGCGATTTCTGTCAAACGGATGTTAAGCTGTTCCGATTCTCTGCACTGACATTCAACGGACACAAGATTCACTTCTCGCCTGAGTGGTGTAGGGAGGTCGAAGGACATCGAAACGCTGTCGTGCACGGGCCGCTCAATTTGATCAATATGCTCGACTTTTGGAGGGATACGGCGAGGAGTGGGGATACGGATGCGGTACCAAAATCGATCGCTTATCGCGCCATGTCGCCCTTGTACATTACTGAGCCATACCGAATACTTCTTGAAAAGGAAGAAAGCAAAGCGGGCGAATGGAAAGCGGATATCTGGGATAGCTTTGGGAAGCAGAGCATGAAGGGAACTATTGTGGAGTAAACACAAAATGGGTATATGCATTAACGATTACCACTACTTGAAGCTAAGAATACTATAAGCAAACACCAGATATCCGACAACCCACGAGACTAATGCTTCGATATTCATTGTCACTTGAATGATCTAGCCCAGCAGGCCAGTCAAGATGTTAAGAACCGCCTTAATAGTAGCCTGAAGCTCTAAGCTATCCAACTCCGGCAGTCCAACACCGGGCAGAGCAGGAATACCAAGCCCATCGCGCTTCGTAGGAAGGTCCTTGCTGCCAACCAAGCCAGTCAATAAATTGATGACCTCCTTGAGCGTAGCCTCAATCTCGAGCTTATCCGCATCTGGGAGTGCGAGACCGGGCAGAGCCGGTAGACCAAGACCGTCGCGCTTGCTGATGAGCTCCTTCAGCTCATCTGGTAGGCCGCCACCTGGGAGAGCGGGGAGACCGAGACCGTCACGCTTGATGGGAAGGTCGACAGGGAGCTTCGGGAGCTCTGGGAGACCAATGCCTGGAAGAGCTGGAAAACCTGTCGTGGTTAGTATATCTTGTCTTGATTTGCAATTCGTGGATGATACATACCGAGGCCATCACGCTTTACGGGGAGGTCGACTGGGAGCTTTGGTAGCTCTGGGATGTCGAGAGGCAACTTTGGAAGCTCCGGGGTACCTGTTGGCAATGCGGGGAGATCGAGAGGAGCGCTGGCGGCAAGAGCGATGAAGCCCGCGAAGACGACGGAGACGCGCATGATGAATTAGGATTACTAAAGAGTGACTGAAGGACTGACAGCGAAAGTTTTGAATGAGTGACAATTGGAAAGAAGACTTGGAGGCTTGGTGTGACAAGTCTTCGGGCAATGCTGCTGCTTATATGGATGCGACCGCAGCTCCTCATTTGGTGTTGCATGGGTTGTCCATCTGAAAGAAACATCCAGAGGGCTTGGGCAAATATCGTAACGTGCTCTTAGCATATATCACGTCAAGTTACTGTACTAGCGATCTTGTCGTTTT
This sequence comes from Parafenestella ontariensis, assembly GCA_021596325.1. Taxonomy (NCBI): domain Eukaryota; kingdom Fungi; phylum Ascomycota; class Dothideomycetes; order Pleosporales; family Cucurbitariaceae; genus Parafenestella; species Parafenestella ontariensis. The sequence goes on along the minus strand of JAKGDA010000010.1, from coordinate 714,386 downwards.
GGAGGTCTTGTTCGGAGACTTCCATTGATCGACATACCAGTATTGTGATGGCGCACGGTCCTCTGGTGATGGAAGGAAGAGACTCGGTGTCTTTCGACACATTGCAACAGCGCGAAACCATCAACTACTCTGCCCCTTCACTGCGGTTACCATGATCCCGAGTCAACACTTCACGAGTCTTCAACCATTCATTCTAGTGATCAGGACTGAAGACGCTTTCTGTCTGGTGTTGCGTTCAGTGTTGTGTTGATGATGGGGAAAAGTGATCGGCAGGGGTCCGTGTGATCTACCGCAGATCCCACACCATTCGAGCGCTATCTTCCCCAGCACCTGGCAATGATAATTTCCACATTTGAGCGAGCACGCAAAACAGCAGTAAGAAGTCGTCACGACGTAAAATGTCTGGCAAAGGACGCAGTAAGAAGGAGCTAACCGAAAACTTGGGCATATCTTCTCGCGTCTACATCAGAGACATGGACTTACGATATGGAAATACCATGAAGTACATGGGACTGTACTTCCCCTACGGTTGAAGTACGTCACTTGTAATCTTGGACTAACAGGCCGATCACCGAACGGGGAGAATGTAGAAATGCCAAGGCATGATTACCATTCTGGGCATGGAAGAGATTGTGACATTCCTTTGGCATTTCCTAAATGGTACTTCGGGAGTAGCTACATTAGGGGTCACGAGCATCTCCATCATCCCTACTGTACATGTCGCCATTCCCCCGACTTGGTCGCGTACCTGGTTCTACTGGAGATCGCTGCCGCCATGATCCTGCCCAGACGCTTTGTTGATAGGTTCGTGTCTGCGCTGTACCTCGGAGCTTCTAAGACACTGTTTATTGTTATCTCGGCCCGACCCCCTTTTTTACTGGAAGATAGGACCGAGTCACAAGGCTTCAACCCGAGGTATCACACGGGACGATGGCAGTGATGCCAAAACAACAGAAATGCCATCTCTACCTATCTACCGGTTACCAGCAGCCTTGTGGACATACGAAGTAAAGCAAGTTGAACCTGTTCCGACAGAGGTCTGCATTATCTGCCACCGTACCTATGGCCAGAAAGATGACGACGATGATGCACACGAGATTCCGTAAGAATAACAGCCCTCAAATCTAGAGCTCACTAACTCATCGCGTCTAGATGTCACGCCCTGCGACTCGCTTCTTGCGGTCATCTCATTGGCAGTGAATGCCTAAAAGCCATGAGCAGCCGAGGAATAGTCTGGTGTGTATCGTGTACCATCCCAATGAAGGCAACATTCGGTTCCATCGATACCACCGTGCAATGGCTGGCAGCATGTCGCCCGTTTCAGTCACTAATCGATTCCACATTGGGACTTGGAAATATCATCGCCGCGAGAGGAGCCTTTGGACCGCTGTATACAAAACACCACGAAGAACATCTGGAAGAACTTTCCAAACGACTATTTGCGTGGACACTATCGTTCTGGGCAGCCATAGCACTTTGGCTACGGTACATGCAGGTGGTAATGGTCGCGCGAACGGGTGCCTACATCCTGTACGCCCTACCCATGGGCCTCTTGTGGGCTACTGCTGACCGTATGTATGGCACGTACATCGAGAATTTACCATTATCGTTGATGTTCGGTTCGGGGTGCGGTAACTCTGAAATTGGTTGCCGGATCTCGGCTCTGGTGCTCGATATCTTCCTTCACGCCGTCTCGGTGTGGCCGTCACCTCGCCGGCTCCATATCATCTTCGAAAAGCTATTGATCTTCCGGACATTTAGCCTTTCTATTGGTATCAAGGTTCTGTTAGTGTTGGATGCCTCGGCTTTTCTCATAGTTATCACAGTTCTCATAATATATGGTCTGTTGAAGAAGAGTCAGTAGGGCATAAGTACCTACAAATTCATGCACTCGCGATAGCTCACGTGGCCGGATAAGGAAAGAAGTGCGATTGGCCATTGGCCCATTACTCTGATCCAGATCTTGTCTCGAATCGTGTGTCCTCAAAGATGACGGAGTGAGTCGTAAGGCACGTGGGCCCCGGTCTATGGCCGTCTAGTCGAGTGACCATTCTCGGGTCGCCTCCCGCTGTCTCACTAGTCAGTCAACGTTTGCGGAATTGTGGAGAAAGCGATCTTTTCATGCACGCCATGCGCTCCGAGGACTCTGTTTGTATGGCGTGCTCGTATCTACGCGCAACGCCCATCTTAGGCCCTACCAATACTTCATTCGCCGTCATCTTGCCCACCAATCTTTCGAAGAACCGAATGACCAGACCCACTATTGATTCTGGCTGTGACCAAGAGATATCTCATGCGCAATGCGCAAACGCAAAATTCACTTTTTCTATCATCGCAGTCCTTTGGCTGGGTTTGCGGGGCGGAAGCTAAGCAGAAACTAGAGAAACTAAACCCGCCACCCTTACTCACTTTACTTTCACCAGTCTACCTTTGCTATATATCAGGTTGAGAGCCTCTGGCAGCAATTTCAACTTGCCATCTCAATTACGCTGAGCCGCGATGGCCCCGCAGACCTCAATACCACTCGCGGCCACTGTCCTCGGAACCATCGGAACGATATGTTGGTGTGTGCAATTGGCGCCTCAGATCTGGCGCAACTATCGGACCAAGAGCACTGAAGGACTACCGGCTTCCATGATGTTGATTTGGTGCATTTCCGGATGTCCATTCGGCGTGTATGCAATCTCGCAGCAGTTCAACATCCCTCTTATAGTGCAACCGCAGTGCTTCTGTATATTGTGCGGAGTGAGCTGGGCGCAGTGTTTGGTGTATGGCAGGTAGGTTCACTGACTCAAGTGAATATAACCAAGCAACTGATTTGGACGTAGCAAATGGCGGCCATGGACAGCAACCCTCCTCTTGGTCTCTATCCTGATGATTCTTGCCGCGGTGGAAGCAGGCCTTACTTTCGCAATCCGCCCAGCGTACACGCGCGGCCTTGACTGGCCTGTTACGGTTATAGGCATCGTCGCTTTCATCACCCTTATCGCCGCTTATACACCGATTCCTTTTGAGCTCTTGAAGCGTCGTGGGCGGGTTGTCGGCATAGACTTCATATTCCTCGGTATAGATTGGTGCGGAGCATTCTTCTCGTTGATGGCGCTCGTTGCGCAGAATGAGTTCGACGTCCTCTTCGGCACAATGTATGCGCTTTGGTAAGTGAAATCATACCTCTTAATTATCAAGGCTCCAAAACGGCTAACAGTTGATAGCTGTGCCATCGAGATGAGCATGGTCACCTCCCATCTCGTATGGCTTTTCCGGACCCGAAAAATCCGGGATCGCGCAAAAGAAGCTGGCAAATCGTTCGATGAGTCAGAGGAAGGTATCGAATGGCAAGCCCAAGGTGTCGATCTCGAGAAGAAGCTTCTTAAGCTTTTCTCGAAGACACACTCGCCCGGAGAATGTTTAGATGCCGCGAACGACACTGAAGATACCCACATCGTTCCCGAGCATGTAACTTCGAAGACAGTGCCGAACGCTGTAGTATGAACTTCGAGGGACAGGACGGGAAAGTTCGTGCGGTAATTCATAGCACCTGTACCATTAACTGTCGGATGATCAATGTGCTTCTGCAAGAAGATACGACAATCACAGACGCTAGAGGTAGCTGATAGACGCCACGAATACTAGACAGGCGAGTATACTGTCCCGCCTATAGTTTTCTATCGCTATAATCAGCTACGCTTTGGTTTCAGAAAGGTTAACGATCGCATGTCGCAATAAGTAGCTGTGAAGGTCTTCAGGCGTGTTAAATGCAGGGGCGCAGGGTGGCTGGGTGAACCTGGGAAGGCGCAGGCACGACTCGCTTAATCACTTGGCCTTTGTTGACTGCCCCCCAGCGCCTCGGTCACACCTCCCTTCCTCGAACATCTGGTCTAGACCACGCCTACTTCAACATGAACATGTGCAAACCATGCCGTCAAGAGTAATATTACACAGTCTTCAAGGGTCATCTTTGCAACCTCCGCACATGGTACCACGTTCGGGACGTCAAAGCTCGAACAAATACCCAACCAGCATTGTCGGAATCATCTCCAGTGTCTCAGTTGCTTCGGGATAAGTGCTCACTAGGATTCAGTTAGCCATGAGGTGCGAAAACCTCCAATAACTCATTTGCAGTCTCTACAGGCTTTGTCTTCGGACGCCGGAAGTTGCTTTCCTCCCGCGCCGCGTCATCACGCCGTCTACCAGATGAAGATTCACTAGTATAGAAGGCTTTTCGAATATAGGGAGATTTATGAGTTTACCGAATCAGCAGGATTGGTCACCCACATGTCATCTCTCGGTGCTCACCTGCTTTATTACCACTGGTCGCTCCTAAAGAGATGAGACTCCCAATGCTCTACCGCTTTAGGAACACATGGGAGATCTCGGCGTCTCAGATCTATTATTCTACCTTTCGGGGCTCTAATGACCTCTTTCACACTTTGCCGTCACAGGTAGCGTCAGTTGCTCTGTAACCACTGCATCCGGCCGATTCACTTTCAACGCTATACAAAGATACAAAATCATGACAGCTTCTATTCTCGAAGAACCCGTTATGACTATCTTCAGCTTCGCTCTGATGTTCAATTATCATTCGCATCCAGTGCGACCTCCTTTCGATGCGATATCCCACCATGGACGATCAGATTCCTGTGGATCCCAGTTATGGTCCCTGGGGACCTTTCATCAGCGATGATTATGTTCTTCTTTCTGTCACTCGCACCGACCTTATCATAGCTGGCGCTGTGTTTGCTCTAGCAAACATTTTCGCCTTGGGGGCGGCCTACGTTGCCACCAGGCAAACGATGGCATCTCGAAAACCCGTCAAGAGCGCCTACATCTGGATGATTTGGCTGGAGTTGGCCGCATCAGTGGTCATTGGGATTGAATGCATGCTCTTCCTGCTAAGGATTATTCGACCAAGCTTCTACTTTTATATGTCTATCCGTAATAATCCGCCTATGCACCACACCTCGACTGAAGAACCATAGCTGATTGGAAGCAGTGCTAAATTGGTCGATCCAGATACAGCTTCTACTCCAGATCATCATCAATCGTATTCGTGTCATTCTTGACAGCAAGGAAAGGGGAAGACAGCTCATTATCGGCACCGCCATCATTGTCACTATGATTAACATCAGTGTCTTCTGTATTTGGATACCTGCACGTCTTCAGATAAGCGGACAGTAAGCTTGCATCCACCCGTCTAGCCTACGTACTTCTTACGTACACCAGGTGGACCCAAATCAATGCTATTTGGGACCGCATCGAGAAAGTGTTATATTTGACCATCGATGGCTTTCTCAATTTCTACTTCATTCGTGTGGTGAAGGCCAACCTTGTGAAGAACGGACTTAAGAAGTACAATCACCTCGTGCGGTTCAATCAACGCATCATCATCGTATCTCTCCTAATGGACGTTATGATCATTGGGGCAATGAGCATCCAAAATAGTTTCGTGTGAGTGCACCCAAAGCTTCTCCAAATGACCATCAAACTGACAACACCACGCAAATCCAGCTACACCCTCTTCCATCCCCTCGCCTACCTCGTCAAGCTCAACATCGAAATGTCAATGGCCCAACTCATCAAGACAGTCGCACTAGGCAACCCGCGCAGTAACGAAAACCTCGCCGCGATGCTCACGTTTGGTACCTCAACAGCCGGCTTTCGCATGGCCGACAGCAGCATAGTCGCCGAACCGCAACGACCCCGCTTCGCCATCCTACGCGGCCTGTCCGATCATACCTTTCGCACCTCGATCCCCAAAACCAACGAAATCACAAAGACGAAAGAATTCGACATGGAAAGCGTCGCCATGACGGACGTGGACTTGATCTCCCCGAAAAGCAGCGAGCAGGACATAAAAAGGGTATCGAATAGGACGGAGCGAATAGACCAAGTGTATTCGATGCAGCGCGCTAACGATAGTGATAGTCTCAGGAGAATCCGAGAGCCGGAGGTGGTTGACGAAGCGCTGGATGATGAACTCTTTGTTAGTATGAACTTTGCGCGGTTTCGTTTTCCGCAGTGCAAGTGAGTTGGGTATCGGCAAATACTTGCAATTTTCTCGAAAACAGGTCAGAGTTGCACAGCGCGTGGTCCCAGAAACGCCTTGTTCCGAGCTCACAACCATTACTGGGACGGCAACTACTTCGAAGACGTCTAGGCTTCCGCCCAAGCCGACTTTATCTATGCCCCTATGCTCCACTAGTTCCAGCTAGTAGTGGTGGTCCTGCTCTTCAAAGATTACTTCTCGTTACTCGTTGCCGTCTGTGTTCACGGGTGTCGCGATTGCGTTGAAGGGTGTCGTGGTAGGATTGGCTGTTTTTTATTGTAGATCTGTGCTAATGGGTCATGGGCGATCCCGTTGTTTGCTTCCTGATTGCATGTATCGTACTATTAAGGAAGGAAGCGCACTCAAAGACTCAAGGCACCCTCTTTTCTACGAGGCGAATCAAATTCTACCGAGAGATTATGTTTGAGAAAATGACAGCTTGGAGGATGAGGTTAATGAAATGCGTTCGTCACCCTCCGCCCGCGCTTCAGTCCTGATCTGAAGGTGCAAAATTGTCGCATAGGAACATGTACCGTCAATATACCCCAGAATAATACCGTCGGGTTTGGAAGCCCGCATTGATCCATAGCATAATGCATCGCAGCACATGCTCCTCTAAGCCCGCCAGTTGGGGTCCTCGGCCTGCAAGTTGCGCGCAATAGCCTCGTCGTTCTCGATCTCATCGGATTCCAATCCAATCTGCGCCTCCTCACCCGCAAGGGCGATAGCGCCCTGCGACTGGCCGGTCATACAGCAAGAGTAGAACAAGCTAGCCCACAGGAACACCCTATTGATATCTCGATTAGCATTATCCCAAGCACAACCTAATCACAACTCAAATAGAGACGACTTACCAGTTGAAGAAGTGCATCCAAAGGATCATGCCCTGCCACTTGTTGACCTTCACGCCACCAATCCACAGCCCCTGCTCACCCGGCTTCCTCACATCATTCCCACCAGAGCTCGCGAGCGAAGCGATGAAGCCTACGACATACAGGCCTGCGGCGGCGATGATCTTGAAGAGCTGGTACTTGACGTATTTATCTTTGCTTAGGGTCCCGTTGGCGGCGCGGACCTGCTCCTTGCGTACGAGGATGATGGTTGTGATGGATGTTAGGATGAGGGAGTAGAGGAGGCCGAATGTGAAGCTAGTTGAAGTCAGCGTCGGTCTTATGTATCCTGGTGATATGACGGTCTACGAACCCTTTGTGCTTTTGAGGGATGACTGCCGCGAAGAAAGTGGCAACAATGGTGAGGAATACGATGCTGAGTTGACAGATCTGGATCGCGCGAAGGCGAGGCGAGCCAGCGCTAGGGAGGAAACGCATCTTGAGCGATGGTGACTTTTTTTTCGTCGTAAAGATTTGGTTATTGTCGAGATGAAAGGAGTGATGCAAAGCGATTCCGCATGTTGCGGAGTCGCTGCTCCTTTATCGCCGGGCTGGTGGTTCACCGGTCGAGCCTTAAGGCACTCGAAGGATCATCATCCTTGCTAACGCGTCCCGTTTTAGCAATTTCCATAAGTCGCGTCCGTATTTTCTTGTTGTGGCTAGCCACGATTGGTCGTGGTGCCTGAAATTCTTAAGCCCGATACTATTTGCGTTTCGCGTGTTAGGCGGCCATGGCGTCGCAAGTTTGAGCATCGGACAAGTCGCCGGCTAGCGGAACGGCAGAGTCGCCTTTACAACTAGGCTCCTTGATATATACTAGATGCTGGCCTATGTATGGCGTTTAAGAAATCCAACTTTTCCTTTCCATATTTTTTATCTGTCCCTGTGCAGCTCAGTTTTGCCAGGAGAGTCACACAAGCAACACTTTGAACGAAAGTCTCGTCGACACTGTTTGCTTTCAAGTACGACACTATCAAACGTCTCTGCGAATAACTTTGGGTAATAAGGATCATTACTTCACATGTACCATAGAGGCAAGCTGGGAAGATGTCGCGTCGGTGATGTGTGGTTTAAGTCCGGGTTGCAGCCTGTGCTGGGGCCGCTCCACTTGTCAACTGTGGAGCCAAGCTTATTCGTTCTCTAGCCAATGCTCTTCAAGAAGACGAAACGTGTAAAGCTACTCGTAGCAACAGTTGCTTACCCGGCATCGACTGGTAACATCATCATGATTTTAGACCGCGACGACACAACGCGATGGGAGCTTCTTTGCTGACTACCGGGCCGGGTGAAGGACGATTTCCTGCAAATGACGTCGCTCACGTGCGCTGATTGGCTGCCGATAACGGTAGCGACATCCTTCCCCAGCCGATGTCACGTCTAGTTACACCTACATGGCTGGCGATGCGGCGATCACTGCTCAACGCGAGTAGGTCCTCGCAAGTGCAAACTGTAATCTAGGAAACAAGGCGGTATAGAATCGTCCCATATCCACTGCGCAGGTCATGTAGGTGGTCATCGCTTTTAACCTACGCTTTCGGTACACTTATTCTGTTCTACACCTTGTGGGTAATCACATCAGAAGAAAATGCGTGTAGCTGGAATTGCGTGCCTGCTGAGCTCGCTGTTAGCGATTGCTGCATCGACACCAACTCAAGGCCTCTACGACCTTTTGGAACGACGATTGCCTGGACATTCCAATGACTTTGTTTTCATCTTGAACGACACGGCAACATCCTCCAATTCAAGCAGCAGGCCCGCTAACGATGAGTACCTCGTCTCAACGCACCACAACGGTTCAATTGCGATAGAGGGGAATAGCCTGAGTGCATTGGCGAGCGGACTGAGGAGCTATTTCGTCGACGTTGCGCATGTGGATATGCACTGGTTTATAGGCAGCCGCTTGAACCAGACTACCACCCCGTTGCCTCGACCAGCAGAGAGCATCAAAGGCTCCAGCATCGTCCCTTGGAGGTACTATTTCAACACCGTTACTTTCTCTTACACGACTGCATTTTGGACGTGGGAGGATTGGGAGTTCGAGCTGGACTGGCTTGCCCTTCACGGCGTCAACCTCCCGCTTGCTTGGGGCGGATTTGAGAAGATTCTGCTCGAGGTGTTCCAGGATATCAACCTTACTACCTCTGATATTCTGCCCTTCTTCTCAGGTCCTGCGTTCCAGGCCTGGAATCGATTCGGAAACACCCAGGGCTCATGGGGTGGCGAACTTCCTCTGCAATGGATCGACACGCAATTCGAGCTCCAGCAGATGATACTCGATAGGATGCTTACGCTGGGAATGACGCCCATCTTGCCTGCTTTTACGGGATTTGTTCCCAGGGCGCTGGTAGATGTTTATCCGGACGCGCTGGTAGTTAATGGTAGCCAGTGGGAAGGATTCCCCGTGGAATACACCAACACGACATTTCTAGAGCCGTCCGATCCTCTCTTTGAGAAGTTACAAGATCTAGTTATCTCAAAGCAAATTCAGTACTACGGCAACATTACCACGTTCTACACTCTGGACCAGTACAACGAAAACGATCCCTTCTCCGGTGACCTGGACTACTTGCGCAACATTACTCACGGCACGTGGCAGTCTCTCAAAACAGCGAATCCAGCTGCTGTATGGGTCATGCAGGGCTGGCTCTTTACGTCAAACGCCGATTTTTGGACAAACGCACGAATCGAGGCATATCTCTCCGGTGTCACAGAGAACGAGGACATGTTGATCCTAGATCTCTTCTCGGAAAGCCAACCGCAATGGCAACGTACGAATTCCTACTACGGCAAGCCTTGGATATGGTGCCAGCTGCACAACTATGGAGGCAACATGGGCCTTTATGGACAGGTCTCCAACGTCACCCTCAATCCAATCGAAGCACTCGCCAACTCCTCATCTCTAGTCGGCTTTGGTCTCACTCCTGAAGGACAGCAGGGCAACGAGATCATGTACACGCTCCTTCTCGACCAAGCATGGCAAAATACGTCGATCGAGACGGAAGTATACTTCCACGACTGGGTTCGTGTTCGTTACGCGGCGCTCAACAGCACCGTGCCCGCAGGACTGTATGCAGCGTGGGAGCTTCTTCGAACAAGCGCATACAACAACACCAACCTCACTAGCAATGCCGTCTCCAAACCAATATTCGAGCTAGCGCCAAACGTCACAAAGCTCGTCGGACGCACAGGACATCATCCCACAAGCATAAACTACAACCCCGCTATTGTAGTCGAAGCATGGACGTACATGTACAACGCCACACTATCCGAACCAAAGCTCTGGACAAACCCAGCATTCACCCACGATTTCGTCGACGTAACGCGCCAAGTCTTCTCCAACGCTTTCGTCTCATCATACACAGACCTCATCAATACCTGGAACACCACCACCGCAAACGCCTCGCAATCTGTACTCCAAGCGCACGCAGACGACCTAACCAACATCCTACGTGCGACCGACCAGACCCTCTCCACCCTCCCACAATTCAGCCTCACTCCTTGGATCGACTCCGCTCGGAAGTGGGCTACCTACTACCCTTCCAAGAACAGCACCACATCCCCATCCAACACCTCCTCCGTCGCAGACTTCTACGAGTACAACGCGCGCAACCAAATCACGCTATGGGGACCTGACGGCGAGATCAGCGACTACGCGAGTAAGAGCTGGGGCGGCCTGGTGGGCGACTACTACCTCCCGCGATGGGAGACGTTCCTCGAGTACCTGGTGAGCGTGCCACCCGAAGCATACTCAAATGTAGAGGCGCGGACGCGGGTGGCGGGCGTGGAGAGCGCATTTCAGGTTGCAGGTAGTGGGCTGGGAATTAGAGAGGCGAGCGAGAGCGGGAGCGTGAGAAGTGTGGTTGAGAGCGCTGTTGTGCCGGCGCTGCGGAAGCTTGCGTTGATGTAGAAAAGCTTTAGGAATACCCGTGATCTACCAATGGTTCAAACCATTGTATTTGTTGTCGCGCCATCGATACATCCCTAAGCATGATGCTTCTGCACAACTCCTTACCCTATGAGCAGCATTGTCTGGTGCAGGCCGAGACATGCGATATGAGATTGGATGATACCTACCTGTGGTAGTGTTGCACTGCTAATTTCAGCCTGGGGGCCGGTGGCCCCTGCAGCTGTTATGACCCTTGGCGCTTCGCAACATCAAATTGCATCCATCCTTCATTGATATCTTATGCAGTCAAATACTTTCATGTTGCGATGCGTTGCCATTCACCTATTTTGTTTCTCTATTGCGGAACACATCCTACCAGACGCCGACGAGCGTTGTGCGAGTCTGAGTGTCTACACCTAGGCGTGGGGGTTAGAAGACCAAGAATGGCGGTCCCGGCAAGCCTCGCTCGGTTAGGTGTCTATGACGCAAACTTTCAGGTCCTGCGAGATAAACCCAAGATTTCGGAGCTCAAAACCCGGGTCCATTTCTCCAACTTCTGCCTAGATAATCTCTTACTGTGCGAGCCATTCCTCCTGAAGGACCAGTTCCTTCATGATTGGACAGCTGGTTCTGAGTACCTTGCGTAGCGTCCGATATTCGAGGGGCTAAGTCATATCGGCCTTAGTTTCAGGCACACTGCCGCACCTAAATGCGTTTAAGGAAAACACGCTTCGATGTCAAGTCAGGGGGAAGGAGGAAGCATTTCCTACATAATGGGTGGCGCAACGCCTTCAAGCCTCATTAAACGCCTTTTGACCTTCATACATTCCTTCGTTTAGATCTCTCAAGTCGCTCGTTAAGACTTTACACCTCAACCGGCACAGTACCGCGTACATCAACTTAATTTCTACTCCGTAAACAAAAGCCATCAAACATGCGCCAGTCAATTGCCATCATTTCGCTCCTTGCCAGCTCGGCCTGTGCCCAGGACGTCGTCTCCTTCTTCTTCCCAGGTGGTAAGTTACCCCACACTTCCGAAGTCAAGAAAACTCCTGACAACGGTAGGTTCTGAGGGAGTCGAGCCAGTTGCCACCATCGAGTCGGTCAGCCCCTCTACCACGCAGTTTCGCGTTGCATGCCCCTCGGAAACCGATTCCAGCGACTGCGGCTGGGGCCCTGGCATCGACTACACCGTCATTTCCAACACGCAATACCGCGCGATCATGTCCTACGACAGCTTTTCCATGAGCCTCGGCTGCGACTACAACTCCCAGGCCGTCGAGATGACCTGCACGGTGAATCAGAGTGGCGGAAACGACGACATCAGCGGCCCAGTGACAGCAGTGCTCTCAAGCAGCGAGATCGCCTTTATCTCGGCTACGGTTGTTGAGGGTGCGAGCCTGTTGAGTGGAGGTGGAAGCGCGACCGCGACCGCGGCGCCAAAGAGCACCGGTACTGCTGCCAGCACGAGCTTGCAGACAAGCGTTAGTGGCTCTGCGACTGCGACGAGCAAGGCTTCTGGTTCTGGTTCTTCTGCGACTGCTACTGGTAGCGGTGCTTCCGCTTCAAGCACTGGTGCTGCTGCGAGGTTTGGTATCGAGGGCTCGGCCCTCCTTGCGTTGGCCGGCGCTGCTGCTTTGAACGTTTGGTGATTGGTGAGGTGATAGCTGGGGGTTTGTGGTTGACGTAGAAAAATCTAATTGGTAATTGTTGCATATCAGGCGTTGAGTTTTAAGAGAATACGTTACGTAAAGTTACGATAATCATCTTTGATGGAAGTCTGTATCCGAAGACGCTCAAGGTGAATTAGATGTGAAAGCTCTGAGGCATTATTCGAGCGCAACGACTTCTCCGTGGGGACCAAGAAGGTTCTCCACATATCTAAGAATAGCCCAACAGCTCTTGATGGACTTGCTATCGTTCTTAACGCTCCAAGCAGGGGACGACTGTGTCGTAGTCCACCTTTTCCGCCACTTCAGGGTTGTCGTCAAGCCAGTCCTGCACACTCCCCTCATCCACCCATAATCCTGGATGCTCCCTCAGAATAGATATTAAGATATCTCTGATACCACGATCATCCTCTGGCGTGCTGGTGAATGCCTCTTCCAGTGCATCAGCCAGCTCCAGCTCTTCGTCGTCCCAGTACACGTGTAGTACGTCTAGCGTACCTTGACGAGCATAAGCCTTGAGAGCAGCCATCTGGAAGTAGTCGGCTATGGCATATATACGAATGTGTGGCATGAGATGTGATGGACACAGGACTTTGCCACTGCATATGCACTTGCGCCTGAAGATGGCGGAAACTCTCGAGGGACCGTCTCGAAGAGCCGCCGTAGCGTGGTTGCAGTAGCCGGTTGTTGGGACGGCTGTTCCGCCACGTAGGGTGTACATATCACTATACATGAAGTCTAGGACGTGCTTCATCAAGTACATGTCGACGTCGTTGAGTTTGACTTCTTTCTCATTGATCTCCTATTGCGCACAATTAGCAAGGACCAGCGGAAGATATGAATTCATATGACATACTAAGCCATTGAAATGGAACATCCGCTCAAAGTAAGGTGATGCTTTCGCCAGAATCTGCTTGTGTGCCATGAAATATCTTCCTTTGCATATTACTGCGAAATCTGCAGTCGCATCGTTCAATGTGACCTTCTCGGGGGCTGTGGGGACCTTTTCCCTATCATCTTTGGGTGTCTTTAGATCGGGCTTGAGTTTAGTCATTGCTCGAGCCATTGCAGGTCGAATTGGAAGTTGAGATGTGGTTGAGCTACGGCGAGGTTGCATACCGTATAGGAAAGCAAGTATAAAGTAAATGACTGCCCAACGGTCTTTTGAGGAGAGTAGCTCTCCTGCGACGGGGGCGCGACAGCCTGTGACGGACGGTAAAGGTCTCATAGCGCCTATTACCACAGTGACCAGAGTTTGGAGCGTTGCTGTGAGCTGTCGCATGCTGGGGGAGTTGTCTTCTTGACTTTCACCCACAATGCGTTCGAGCAGGGGAGCGGAAGGCAACAGCGAGACCTAGACTGGATTTGAACACTGCAGGGTCACACTACATGTTCGAGCAAACGACATTACCCGATAGAGTTGTAGCAGGGTGAGATTTACCAAACACAAAGAGAAACTAAGCGTGCCGAGGACGTGCTTACGGTCGCTCGTGCATGCGGAGTCCTGATACGCGTTGTCTTGTCATCACGTCAATCGCGCGAATGCACGTGTGTTAAAAGCTCAGCCTTGTCTGCAAGGGTGTGTCCGTGGATATTATTCTGTAGTAATATGACGTCCAACGATGTAGGTCTAGTGAGGAACCTGGTTTCGTATCGTAGCTTGTGGCATTGTGATGGAGCGACCGAGAGCGCACGCTCGGTTCAGTTCAAGCAGTAGTCTACGTCCACCCTCTGACGTTTGAAACCACAAAGTTGGATGTAAATTCAGCCCTTCCAAGGGTGAAAGCATTATTAATATTGATGCTAGAGGATGGAAAAGAGGCCCTTTCGACGGCGCTGGAGTCCGAATGCGTCCACGGGTAATCGTCGGCTCTATTTCGGATTGGGAATGGCTCGCGAATCGTCCCCGCCGCCACTTTCTCTGTGCCTCCAACCGTCTACAGTTCACCTACACCCAACTCGTTTCCATCTCTGTCGCAACAGGACTTACCTGTACTTTACGTACCATCAAACGAACCGGCTTCTTCTAGTTTTTTCGGCATCTTCACCTGTATTACACCTACACAGTGTCAGACACTTTCGCAAATAGTTTCATGATGGCCCCGTCGCAGGTACAGCACTTGTCTGATACATCACCTGAATCGAGTACGACAACATCAGATCAACCTCACCAAAAGAGCTTCTCCTGCATTCTCTGTGCCCAACGGAAGGTGAAGTGCGACCGACTTCCCGGCGGATGCGCAAATTGTACCAAGGCTCGCGTGCCTTGCGTCTACAAAGCTCCTCCACCGCCACGTAGAAGGAAGAAGGGTGCGCGAGATATTGACACCACGACAAGACTACGACTGTACGAAGAGGCACTTCGTCAACTTGGCGTGGATCCAGAAGAGCTCGTAAGGCATGAGTCCTCGAAAGAGGTGGGTCGTCAAGAAGTTTCCGGAATCAAAGATTTTCTTAAATATCGCACCCTTAAAAAACTGGGATCTCCTCTCTCCCCAGAAGTTGGTATCCTTGTCTCAGGTGAGGGAAAGTCACGGTATCTAGAGAATAGTATGTGGACAGATCTACAGGGCGAGTTTCGAGAGTCGAAAGAATTCCTCGATGACTCTTCAGAGGACGATGAACCCCAAGATCTCACCAGATCCTCGTCTGAGCCGGGAATGACCGATGGCACAAAATTAATTTTGGGTGGCCTGACACCGTCAGTGGATCTGCGCTCCTTACATCCGCAGCCTGTGCAGACCTTTAGGCTGTGGCAGCTCTACCTTGATAACATCAACCCTTTGCTCAGACCGTTTCACACACCGACCGTGCAGCAGCTCATTTCGAACGCAACCTGCAACCTGGATGATGTCCCCCGAAATGTAGAAACCCTGTTGTTTGCCATATACTGCATTACAACCGAATCATTAAGCGATGGAGAATGCTTAACGATGCTAGGGCAGTCCAAGGCCGTTGCTCGCCAACGCTTTCGGGTTGGAGCACAGCAAGCATTAATCAAAGCGAGCTTTCTGAGAACATCCGATATTATGGTCCTGCAAGCATTCACACTGTTCGTTGTAAGTGGTGCAGGTCTACTACAATATTAATCTTCAACCAGTTAACTCCTATTCACCATAGCTTTCTCTCCAACACTACGATGCTAGAGTCATCTGGATCCTTTCTGGAATCGCTCAGAGAATTGCCCAGCGGATTGGTCTACACCGGGATGGCGAATTGCTCAAGCTTCCACCATTTGAAACTGAGTTGCGTCGACGCTTGTGGTGGCAGATTGTAATGCTCGAAGGCTTCGCACAGAAGATCGCCGGCACGGGCTCTTCTGGCTACATCATGCAAAGCGACGTGAAGATGCCATCTAATGTCAACGACAGCGATCTATTTCCAGCTATGAAAGAGATGCCAAAAGAACATGAAGGACCAACAGACATGATGTTCTTTCTGATCAGATGTCTCATTGGTCAGTTTTTCAAGGAATCTACTGATGGCCAAACTACGTTTGACGGCGCTTGGTACAAGTTCACGACCAGTTCTGTGGATTTGGCCACCAAAGACAAAGCCATCGATGATCTGAACGCCCACATCCATCACAAATTTCTGCGGTACTGTGACCCTTCAATTCCCTGGCACTTGATGTGCATTCACCTTGGCCAAGGGATCATCTTTATGCTGCGGTTCGTGTCCCGTAGCACAGCCAACGCCAGCATTGATATGGCCCAACAAGAGGAAGACCCTCTGTTCGACGTCGCTCTTCAGGTCACAACTTCACAGAACCTAACATACACCATGAAAGAGATGCAAGGCTTCATGTGGCACGTCAATCTACACTTTCAGTGGAAGGCGATTATCTACATTCTCACAAGGCTTCGTTACCGAACGGAAGGCCCACAGGTAGAACTAGCATGGAAGGAGGTCGAGAAGACATTTCTGTTCCATCCCAGTTTCGAGAAAGACCTATCAATCAGAGCGCTACCGGTTGCTATAAGCAACTTCGCGCTCAAGGCTTGGGATGCCTACATCAAAGCTCGGGGAGTACCCGCGGGCGGTGAGCCCTACTTTATCCGGCACATCCGTGATAGAAAGACCCAGACAAAAAGCCCAAGTAGTCGTCAAGCGCATTCGGACGTCGCCGAAACCGTACCTCTACCGACTGCTGATCTTCATGACGGAAACTCCGTCACCAATGATAACTTTCTGTCCCAAGATGCTGCGCCCGCAGCTTTCGAATGGAACACTGCAGAAATCAATGCCAGCCTGGGCTTGACCCCCAGTATATCAGACACGATGCCACTAGAGTTTCCTGAACAGATGGACTGGTCGGCATGGGATAGCCTTTTGGTCGACTTCCAGACCCACGATACTGATAATTATCCGACGGACTTTTCCGCTTTCAATCTCGAAGCACTAAGATAGGCTTCGTTGATGACTGGTCTATTTCTCGCTAACGTTGCTCCGACCTCACCTCACCTCACCTTCACTTTCATATCAGAGCCGAGGTCAGTGCAGCGCGGAATGAGTTCGCCCGATGGCCGCGACTGCCGTATTTGATCCCACGATATGTTGCGCTTTTTATATATCACACCACCTTACCAAGCCCACGATGACGGAGGCGTCACGTAACCAGGCTTTGGCGTCGCTCAAAAGGTAAGCTGTCGCAGCCTGCGCCCTCAGGTATTGTACTGACATAGGCAAAAAGTTCGAGTGCGTGGAAGGAACGTATGCCACAAGTATCGAATTATCGAACAGCTTCATGATGTAGTTTGACAACACGGATGAGTCACATTTGTGATTAGCCGGGTTTATTGGAGTCCATATCTGTAGTTCGACTCTTTCGTTGCGCCACATCAACTAAGCACCAGACTTAGAACAATCAGAGATGTCATCGGTGCTAAATTTTTATACAATTTGTTGCGTACCCTATCGTAAGGATGATAGGGCGGCTCTAGGTAGGATTAAGCGTTAGAGAAACATCAGAGTACCTATGTACAACAATGCACAACATCATGTAGTTCTCGAGCCACGTTTTATCTGCGACGAGTCTGAGGCGGCCGTCGGAACATCGCACGTGTCTCAAGGCGCCCTACCGCCGTGGCTGTGGTACAAAGTTCTCGCCCCAATGTCGATCTGAATTTGGGGTCCGATTTCATGCGGTAATGATAAGCCTCTTGGACATGAGACCCCAGACTCTACCTTTCCCTTCTTCAACTGCGCGTACTGTTTTCCTATCTTCATAATGACTTCTAATGAACACTCCGACTTAGAGGTGGTTCCTTAGTCCGAAAACAGTGATTAGCAGAAGTTCGCTTACTACTCACCGGAGCCGGTCCCTGTGCACCCGCACGCCGAAGACACCAACAAGATCTCCTATTAAAACGCCGCCTACGAGCCCGCTCACACACGAACAATATGTGGACTAAGAAGACGGACATTCTGGATCGTGCTTATCGTAGCGATAATTGTGGTCGCCGTAGCAGTAGGCGGAGGAGTGGGCGGCGCGCTGTCCTTGAGATTGTTAAGTAACAGCAACAACAACAATGCAGTATAACCGCAATCCTTAATAGCAGGAGCAGTAGATGCATCCACGACCCTAACACCCACCTCCGCCGAACCGAGCATATCTATAAGCACGACCTAAATCGTCGGCCCGTCCTCCACCATCCTGCGCGACTGCCCCTCCTCTAATAATAGCATCTATAGCACCACCTTTGGCAGCATAACGATGCAGTTCTGCAAAGCGTGCTCCATCTTGTTCCTAAACGCGAACGGAATCGACAGCGTGCTTGGGAAGCTGGTGGCGAGTCTGAACGACTGCATCAACGCGTGCGCGACGTATGATATAAATAACTGGACTAGCATTGCAGATGGGACGGATCGGATTTGCAATGCTGTGTGTTGGCGGAATACGTATGATAAGGTTAATGATTTCCCAGGTGTATGTGCTTTGCTTTTACGACTCAGAATGTTACGGCGGATGGGGAGAGTGCGTGGAGGTATAGGACGCCGGCGGAGACGAGGTGTGATAGTGCGGCATTGATAAATCAGGAATACTGAGGTGAGCCTTGGAGCGGGAGATGGTGTATAATACCTTTGTCTCCGTGAGATCTCAATCCTGTTTCATTCGTTCGTTCGCACAGATATATTGTCCCATCTTGCCTTCACTTTTCAGCGTTCCGCGGTTGGTTGATTGATTGTGGGGGGGTTCTGCGCGTATTTGCTACCTCTAACCTTCACCTTTACCTTCACCTCATTTTCTAGGAAACCATTGCGCCGTGCCACCCGCTATTATTTCAGATGTTTCGCATCGCCTTGACCATCCACTGTCAACCTCCACGCAACCTCAAAGATGGCAGAGGCTTCACGTCAAAAGTTCGTCGACACCTTCAAAGAGTACGCAGATCTTCCTTTTCTTACTACATCGCACTTGCAAGGCTAACCGCGTACAGGCTCCTCGATAGTGGCGCCTTCTCCGATCTCACCGTCACATGCGGCGCCGACACGTATAAGGTCCATAAGGCTATCGTATGCGCGCGTGCAGACTTCTTCGCCCGCGCGATCAAGTTTGGAGGCAAGGTACGTACACTAACACTGCTCACTGAGCGGGACGCCCTCGTTCTGGATAGGATGCTGATATGCGATGTTGTAGGAAGCTGAGGAGGGCAAGATCGAGCTCCCCGAGGATGACCCGGCTATTATCAAACTTCTTATGGCGTACATCTACGAGGGCGAATATGATCCGATTCTTCAACCTGTCAGTCGGCTATCTCCAGCCGGGGGCCCGCAGATGCCTATAGCCAAGGGTGGCGGAGTCATGGGAAGCATCAAGTCAGCCAAACCTAAACCGCCATTTCCGCATACCTGCTTGAGGAGGGGTATCTTCGATCCCTGTAACGATCGACTTTGCCGACACCATACATGTAACTTTGACTGCCACAGCGATTGCAGTCACTTCAGTTGCGAAGAGTGTCGTCCGCCTGTCCCCGACCAGCTCCTTACTCACGCCAAAATGTACGAGATCGCCGATAAGTACGATGTGGTCGGACTCAAAGACCTTGTCATGGAGAAGTTCTGCAAAGCTTGCCAGTACTTCTGGGACGCTCCAGCCTTTGCCGCCGCAGCTCGTCATGCTTTCTCTACTACACCAGAGCACGACAAGGGTCTACGTAACATCGTTTCAAAGACTATCTCAAACCACATGACTGAGCTGGTCAAGAAGCCGGAGGTTGAAGCCTTGCTTACCGAGTTGAATGGCCTCGCTTTTGAACTGCTTAAGATGAAGACGGAGGCTGGATGGAAGTGAGCTTCAACTCCTCTGAATAACCAGTAGTCTGTGTTGATTGATGGATGCCATGCGGGATACGAATGATAGCTCGCTGAGTCCATTCTGGGAGGCGCTACACCCCGAAACTTTCTCAGTGGATGCAGACTGGATTCTTCAGATAGGTCTCAACTTATTGGAAGGACTTATAATGCAAGTCGACTCAGAATCTGCATGGTAAAAGCCACAAACTAAACAGTTCTTTGTCTTCGTGTTTCGTTGTCGTTCGTGGCTTCCGCCCTTTGTGACTGCTCAAACAGGTGCTTGTCGCTCTTTCCACCCGATCTCACTCTGTCTCATTTGACGTCACACATCACTCATACCCTCTCGCTTCGTTCTACTCCTTTCTTGTACATTCCACTCACCTGCGGCATATATGTTTGCGATATAATGCCAGGAGTACTTCGCGGAGCTTTTGAGCTAGCTGCTGCGGAAATCTGAAAACTACGTAAGGTGCAAGAAGACCTTCATGGGCTGCGGGATGTAGTTGCTAATATAATTGCGCACAACATGCAGCTCGCGGATAAAGAGAGAATGATTGAATTGCTGAAAGGGCCTGAAGGGTTGGCGTATGATGTGTTGAAGCGGAAGAAGGATCTGGGCTGGCGGAGGGTGTCACTGGTCTTTGGATGTACTTGGAGAAGGACATCTTGATAACACGCGGTGTCGTTGCGGTACGTCTCTTGGCCCTATCACCATTTGTATAACCTTTGTGCTGATAGTGTCTCTTCGCAGTTTTTGCCATTCTAATTTGGACGTCTTCACAGCGATCGAACAAATTCACGGCCGGCCTTGTCACACCTCTTTTACATTTCCTCTCACCTTCACCACGTACTCTCGGATGAGAGACATGCGACCGGCGTCCAACTTCAAGAGCGTCTCTCACATCACTACTTTCTCCGTCCTCACAACACCACACTTCTTCTCCGCACTCCCACATCTTCTCCAGCACCCGCAACTCGTGGCAAGCAGGAGCCCGCTATGGCGACCGCTCAGCGCAATCATCTACTGGGATCCGTGAAAGAGTATTCTAGCCACCTTCGATTCAAGTCTACATACTTATATTTGCGCAGTCTTCTCACTTCCGGCAAATACTCCGACCTCGTTATCACCTGTGGGGATGATGCATATCAGGTTCATAAGAACATTGTGTGCGCTCGGTGTGGCTTCTTCGAGAGGGCCGAGAGCTTCGCGGTCGGACGAGTATTTTTGATAACGTTCAGCGTCTATCATGCTGTGGTATAACTGATGAATCAATAGGAGGCAGCTGAATCCATCATTGACTTGCCCGAAGACGAACCTGGTATCATAAAGCTCCTTCTTCAGTACCTTTATGAGGCTGAGTACTCACCCACGCTGCCATTGGATACATCTATGCCGCCTGAATTTCCACACACGTGTGTTAACCGCTACGAGTGCGAAATACAAGTCTGCGCCCACCATACTTGCGTTTATGATGTTAGGTGCTGCTTCCAGTTTACCTGCAAAACCTGCGAAGTATCTCGATTGGTACCACAAGGCGATGCTTCCCAACTCATCATCCACACCAAAATGTACGAAATTGGCGACAAGTATGATGTCCTAGGCCTGAAAGAGCTTGCCACAGAGAAGTTCAAGAGAGCATGTGAGGTCTATTGGCGCGATGAGCAGTTCAGCATTGCTGCAGAGCACGCCTTTACCACAACGCCGGATAACGACAAAGGCTTGAGGGAGTGCGTCCGCAACACGATATGCAAGCACCGCGAGATCCTCTTGAACCCTGGCGTTACGGCGCTGGTGAAGAAACATCCTCAACTGATGTACGAGATCTTGACTGAGCTGGCAAAGTAGAGACTAAAAGCCGCATTTGCGTCTGAAACATGGGGTATGGCGTAGAAAACGGGATTTACATGGCAAGAAAGACACAGAGAGCAAGCCTTTGGACACGAACGAACTAACAAACAACCAGGTCTTTGGGTCTCGAAACAAGTACGTGCACTTTGAATATTCGAGATGGTTGGACTGAATCACCGCGTGCGTTGATCCGAGGATGATTGCAATATCAGAAAACTTCGCCGTCAAAGCACACATTGCACAACCTAGCGATGACAGCTCGCTCATCCACGAAATGAGGCACGGAAAATTATGTTTGAGAAATTGAACGTTCTTGCACTCCCCACCCACTCCCTTGCTAATGCTCTCTTTGCACAATACTACGATTTTCGCCCCGTCTACAGGGACTGCAACACAGTACACCATACTACCTGCCTCTAACTCTCCTCTACCTCTACCTCTACCTCTACCTCTACCTCTACCACCTTCCACTTCCATCCTTCCCGCTAACCCACTCTTTTCACTCCAGGCCACAGTTCAAGACATTCTAAAGGTAAGGAAGGAGTACCGTACACCCGCTCCGCTCCGCTCACTCGCGATGTAAGCCTGTGTATGGCATCGAAGATATATCACGCATCAAGTGTCTGTCTAACAAGACGGAAGAAAGGTCCGGGTGCTGGAAGAGCGGAGGTGCGACCGTCGAGCCTAATCTCCCGTTGTCTAGTAGTATATACATGTACAAAGGGGAATGCAATTAGGATAGTCGGGGATAGGCATGTGCTTCAAGAAGGCCAGGTTGGATAAGAGAACACGAAGAAAAAGGCTAGTTTGCATATACATTCGCATAGCACATGCAGAACTCAAATTTCAATGGTGGAGGGATGCAAGATGTCATTTCCAGATATCTAAATCCGCCTCCTTTGCGTCGCCATATCAAGAGAGTAGTTAAAGCTCAATCACATACAGTTATACATCAACTTGTGCCCAATAAAACGAGATAGATAAAGGAAACATATGCACCCTTGCAGAGAGATTCCCAACGCCTGTGTGCCAACCTATACCTTGCTAATACTGCTGCGAAAGCGGGCAAGACTCCTGAGCCCAAATCCTTATGCAACGCTTGCGAATGACCGTAGGGCTCGTTTCACGGAGCCTCAAGGCCTATACGACGACGACACCACCACCATCATCTACTGGCTGGAGACGCGCTCCTTGACCTTCTCGAACATGGTCTCCATCTCCTCGGCGATGAAGTCCTCAATCTCAGCCTCAAGGTGGGAGAGCTTGCCGCCGACGCGGTGGCCGGTGCGGCTGGCAGCGCCCTTGGCCTTCTCGAAGTCGGCCTCAATGTCAGCGAGGGAAGGGATGGTGATGCGGAACTCAGACTCCTCCTGCTCCTCGTCGACGGCCTTCTTCACGGTGTAGCTGCCCTCGTTGACGATCTCGGTGTAGTTGGACGAGCCACCGCCGTTCCAGGCGAGGATGTTCTTGGTGTTGCTGGGAACGTCTGACAGAGCACCAACAGTAGCGACCGAGATCAAGTTAGCCTTGAGCTTCTTGGGGGTGATATCAGCGACGGCATAAGCAGAGTCCTTGGCAGGCTGGAGAGACAGGTAGTAGGCGAGGAGACCAGCAATGTGGGGAGAAGCCATGGAGGTACCAGAGATGGTGTTGGTGGCGTGCTCAGAGCCGATCCAGGTGGAGAGGATGTTGAGACCAGGGGCGAAGATGTCGTTGCACTTGCCGAAGTTGGAGAAGTAAGCACGCTCATCCATGAGGGTGGAGGCACCGACGGTGACGGCGTTCTCAGCAGCGGCGGGAGAGTAGTTGCACGAGTCGGCGTTGTCGTTACCGGCAGCGACAGCGAAGTGGATACCAGCGTCGACGGCGGCGTTGACAGCGAGATCAAGCGTGGTGGACTTGCCACCGCCCAAGCTCATGTTGGCAGCGCTGCCCTTGAAGCCCTTCTTCTTGCCGTCCTTGGCAGCCTTGACAGCCTCGGTGTGGGCCTTTGCGGCGTACTCGACGCCCTTGACGACGTCAGACATGGTGCCGGAGCCGTTGGAGCGGAGGACCTTGACGGCGTAGACGTTGGCCTTCTTGGCAACACCGTACTTCTTGCCAGCAACGGTGCCGGAGCAGTGAGTGCCGTGGCCGTTGCCATCCTCATCAGCATCGCCGTTGGGGATGGTCTTGCCCCAGTGAGCACGGCCCTCAAAGTCGACGTGCTTGACGTTGGTACCGGTATCAATGACATAGACGTCGACGCCCTCGCCACCGTCGGAGGCGTAGAGGTACTTGTTCCAGGTGCTGAAGCTCAGCGAGTTGCGGTGGGAGATACGGGCAAGACCCCAGGGGGCGTTCTTCTCGGTCTCGTGGTCGTCGCCACCGAGAGTGTGGACCTCCGAGTCGCGCTCGATGTAGTCAACCTGGTCATGGGATTAGCCTCAGTTGTATGCGGGTGCGTTGTACCTGAGACGCGTCACGTGTGATTGCGACTGATTGCGTGGCCGGAGCTGCCTGCGGAGATAAGCCCAGCCTCTCGACTGAGCTTACTCGAGGCCACGACGCAGCCATACTCGGAGTTGCAAGCTCAGAGTATGGTCTCAAGTGCATCGAGAATAGCTGCCAGGGGATGGATAGAAAGCGGTTTGACTCACATCAGGGTGCCTCCGGATGGCCTCGATGGTCTCGTCATCGAAGTGGCCAGAGTAGCCCATCAGGCTCCCGGCAATCTCGTAGGTGTGCTTGAGACCATCGAAGACCTCACTTGTTACGGGGAATTGGGAGCGCTTTCGCAGCTCCATGCGCTCCTCGTTGTTCTTTGAGTGGACGCTCTGGACCCAGTCGTGGTGCTTCTTTGTGTCCTTGACGTGCTTCTTGAACACGATCATGTATGAGTTTGGCACCTCCTTAGCATGTGTCGATGACAGCACTGGGGCTGCGTCTTTGTGGATAGTCTCGACCTGGAAGGTGGGCGAGGCAGCGGCAAGCGCCGGTAGTACGGAGAGCAGGCTGTACCTCATGGTGGTGGTGGTTGGCTCGCACTGCGAGGACTAACAAAGGGAGACTGACGTGTTCGCAGCCCAAGAAGCTACGGGGGAAGAAACAAGAGCGAGGATGGAGGTGAGACGAGTGTAGAGGATGGAGGGTGGAGGATGGGGAGAGATGGGGTGGAGAGCTGGGGCAAGACGGTAGCTATGGGCGATGGAGCTCTTATCAACCGCCGAGGTGCATGGGCCCGCTGCTGTGACGCAGGTGACCTTGATTCGCGGCGGCGCGGGCTGAGACAGTGAGGCTGGGGCGCGCTAGGCCTATCGCGGCACCACTGCACGCGCTCGCCATGGCGGGCAGATCTGGCGACAGCGATGGCTGTTTGGACTGGAC
Organism: Parafenestella ontariensis; assembly: GCA_021596325.1. NCBI lineage: Eukaryota > Fungi > Ascomycota > Dothideomycetes > Pleosporales > Cucurbitariaceae > Parafenestella > Parafenestella ontariensis. The sequence goes on along the minus strand of JAKGDA010000010.1, from coordinate 689,383 downwards.
GTCAACAGTGCACCGCAGTTGTGCAGTAGGTATAATAATGAGCTGCTGGTATCGTATGGAGTTCAACAATTAGTTATGTCGCGGGTACCTACCTACTCAACCCAACATGGGCTCGAGGTGCCCCGCGCTTTCCCGTTGCAGGGTAGCTGCCCTCGGGGACCTCGTGAACGCCTACCAGTCAGCAGCTCACTATGCAGCCCGCGTGAGGCATCGAGCAGTACATGCCAGAGATGTGTTGGGAGCCTAGAGGGACTGGCATGCCTCGTTGTTGATAGTGCAATCATCCATCCAAGCAATCTCCCTCTGCACCGTCTCCGCCGGCGGCTGCCTGGGGTCCGCCTCTGTCACAGAACAGGGTCCAAGCTCTATGACCATTTTAGCAGCAACCGTCTGACAGTCCAAGCTATACGAAGTTATCAGCCCTCTGTATACGCCAATTCACTCACTGGGGCCCTGCACTCTTGCCAGTACGACTGCTGCTTGATGTGGGACTCGATTTCCTCAAAGACATGATTGTGCTTCTTACCCCACGATCCCCTCCCCCGAAACTCCGCAGCGGCGGCCTCGACTGAACATGGCGACTACGCGGCCGCACCGCTCCTCCACCGCCGCCTCGAGACTCCCGCCCATGAACAACCAGATAGCCGAGCTGCGCAGCCTTGCAGACGAGCTCATCAAAGCCTCCGAAACCTCTCCCCCGACGCCCGATGTTCTCCAGAACCAGAGCAATGCCCTGCGCCGCATGCGCCAGCTGCTGATCGAGTCCAACGACCAAACCCACACCAAAGACGCCTTTCGCCATGTTCGCGGCTTCGACGTGCTTCTCCTCACCCTTCGCTCCCTCTCTGGCTTCTACAAGCCCGCCGACCTGTCCACCACCGACCGCATCGACTTCTTCGAGGTCATAAAGGCCACGCTTGATGTGCTGTCAGATGCACTGAACGAGCATGCGGGGAACCGCCGCTTCTTTGCTAAGCGCGTAGAGGGCGGCGGCTGGGGTGCGCTGGAACAAGCCCTGGGCAGCACAGGAATCTTCGGCGGGCAGTCCAAGAGCAAGCGGGACGATGCGGGCCAGGAACAGCTGTTTGGCTGCCTGTTCGCCTTTGCTCTCGGCGAGGAGGCCATGACGCGGATATTCCGAGACATTGACAAGAAGGTCGAGGAAGCCCAATCACAGGAGAAGGCTCCAGCAGTGGAGAGTGACTCGCAGGCCACAGCCGAGATTGTCGTCTCAAGCCCGCGGTCTGTCTACAGCGACACCGAGATAGATCTGGACCCATTGCGGGGCCAGGTACGGCGCATCTTCAGCGGCAACGAGGTGCTGCAGAACCCGGACATGATACCGACCATCCTCCACTTTTGGCAAGGACTCTCGGGCGAAGATGCACCGGGCACGAGGTCGAAAGCTCTTTCCGTCTCAGTGCTCCTAGCCATACTCGAGGTCACCACACTGTCGTCATACAACAAAGCTGCTCTGCATGTGACTGGCATACTCAGCTCTATCCTTCCGTTACTGTTCGAGAATAAATGCGCCCCCGTGGAAGCCGGCCTCCTGCGCGAGCTGGCCGACAGCTTAGTCGAGTACGGCATCAACAAGCTCGACGATGCCTACTACCTCTTCCGGAAAGCTGCATCCTCTGACCAAGCTGCTGATTTCCTTCTTCGGGGCATGCGATCGTCTCGCAGCCCGCCCTTTATCCAGTTCGACTTATCACTACACGGCTTCAGCGCGATTGAACTTCCGGATATTAGTCGCCCTTTCCCACCTGTCTCGCCCGGTGGCGGTTACACGTTTGCTACTTGGATGCGAGTGGACAAGTTCGACACCAACTGTCATACTACATTGTTCGGCGCATACGACGACACCCAGACTTGCTTTTTGATGGCTTATTTGGAGAAAGATACCCGTTGTTTCATTTTACAGACGTACATGGGCCACTCCACAGGTGTTGTTCCGAGTGTTCGATTCAAGAAGGCTCCCCGCTTCGAAGAGGGTAGGTGGTATTACATTGCTGTCGTTCACCGGCGAGCCAAGGGCATCAGCATGGGCACCCCGAAAGCATCGCTTTTTGTCGACGGCGAATTCACCGAGACCATGAAAGCACACTACCCATCGCACCCTCCTATCCTGGATAGCAGCCAGGAAAGCTTCGCGTCCATGTCTTCTAGCACTTCGAAGCATCATATTCTCGCTTTTCTAGGCACGCCACGAAACCTCGCTCCTCGGCTGGGGAGGAACGTTCTTACCTCAAAGCTATCAATGGCCTCCTTTCACCTTTTGTCCGAGCCGCTCTCGGATGAGCTGATCGCTGTATATCACAAGCTTGGCCCACGGTACTGTGGCAACTTCCAAGACAGGCTCGGTTCGTTCCAGACCTACCGTACCTCTGCCGAGCTCCATGTTCACAATGAAATCTTGCACCCCGGACGGGAAGAGCGATCGGAAATCGTCGCAGCAATCCGAGCTAGTGCAAGCCATCTAATGCCGGAGTCCAAGATCTTACTGAGCTTCTCGCCTAGTTCAGTCATGGACGATGATGATAGGAATGCCATTGATGAATCTCAACTCATTCGATCATTATCCCGAGAATCAGCGAAGACGCTCCACAAGTATACTCGAGTCCATAGCACGCCGATTATAATTAATGCTGCCGTGCCGTCAGTCAATGACGCATTATCCCAACCTCGCGGCTTTGCTCGACTGTCTGGTGATCCTGTTGTGGTTGTCCCACAATCGCTCGATGATGCTATTTGGCGGATTGGTGGTTGCGTTGCAGTCGGCTTGAAGCTTGTCCAGTCTGCGCAGAACCTAGACAGCATGCTCCGCGCCGTGAAAATCCTCTTAGAGGCCGTTGGGGGTAACTGGCGTAATTGCGAGGCCATGGAGCAGCGCAACGGTTTTGCAGTCTTGGCTGAGGTTCTTCGACAGAAGATTGGGTTTGCAATGGGCGGTCTAGTTATGCGTAACCCTTCATCGCTTGACGTGACGCCGGAAGAATGCGAAACGTTTGTCATGCAGCTCCTTCTGGTCATCCTTCGTTTCGTCGGCTACGACGAGAAGGAACCGACAGAATCGCTCATCATCAACCCGCTTGCGTACCGAGTCCTTCTCGTGGATCTTGAGATCTGGCGTAGAGCAACTTCCTTGGAGACCCAAAAGCTCTACTACCTACAATTCGTCCAGTTCGCCAAGGGCAGCAAGCATCATCACTACAACGCCAAGCGTTTTCACAGAATACGTATGCTCACCTTAACATCCACCTAGCCCCGCTAACGTTTATCTAGGAGTTGTCAAGCGTCTGACTGATGCCCTCAAGGGCGAGAATTTTACTTCGCAGACCTTTAAACTCTTTCTCGATGCTTTCAAGTCGCTGCTGCTGATCAACTTCAACGGAGAGAATGCTCGATCGCTGTCGCTGTTTGTTACCTATGCATTGCATGACAGCCGTGCATCGTACGCTAAACGGACACTACGACCAAAAGCCAGCGTGCTTCGCCTTCGCAAAGGGACGCCACCCACACTGACGCCCGGGTCTACTCCCCGATCAGCCAGCCCAGCACCGAGCGGGACGGAATCACCTACACTTTCGCTCCCAGACTTGGGTATCGCTGTCCTTGGTCTTTTGTCGGAGTTACTTTGCGATCCTCGGAATCCAAATGAGATTGTTCGATTTGCGAAAAACGTCACCGGGAAGTGGCTTTTGTACCTTCTTGCGGAGCCGGACCAGCGTGTTGTTGTTCTTGGTGCAAAGATCTTGGCCCGACTACTTGTTTTGAATGGCCCACATTTCGTCAAGAAGTTCGCCGACAAGACTGGAGGCTTTACGTTGATGAAGAATAGGCTCCGCAATTGGTGGAACACTCCAGGCATCTGGACCATCTGTTTTGCAATTCTGTTCGACCGAGATGTGGCGACTATTGACTTTGAACGAGATTTTGATGTCTTCAATCTAGTCGACATCTTCATTATGCACTCGCCCCAGGCTAAACTAAGGATCTGCTATCCGGAAATATTTTCAGTCATTTCAGCCATGTTGGATACAGGGCTGCGCGCCATTGTCCGAGATCGAGACCTTGCGAAGACACAGAACGGTCCTCCCCAACAAGAAAATGGCGAAGGCACTGTGACCAGAGGACGACGTAGGACCATGTCCCTGAACGCTAAACAACCCATAATCGGTATGCCAACCTCTTCCCGACCATTGTTCCATCACTAACTATTTCAGACACCAAGGGTCCCCAATCAGAGCGCCTGAGCAACTATGCTGTTGTGCTGAACTCCGCCATTCAGTTTCTTTCAGAACTACATTCGCGTTCGGAGACCTTCCGTGACTATGCGAACACGTCTAGTTACGTACAGGATCTTCTTTTCATTCTCTACCCGGTCATCGTAACGTCCGATAGTGTTAGTGCCGAGACGGAGCTGCTATCGAGAGGCTCAGCGTTGACATTCGAGGGCCAGGACGTTGTGATTCAACCACTCTCACAAGCTAACGGTCAGGAGGCGCCTGTTATTCGTACTAGCAACGTCAGCGTGTCACCTGATCCTTCTGCTCAACGAGTTGTTCCCTTCCGCAGAGCTTCTTCTTTTGTTCTCGTGGCAGCCGACAAGAAGAAGGCCGCCAAGCAGCCAGCCCTAAACCCAATTCTGTCCCCGAGATATACTGCTCCAGTAGCATTAAAGGTGGGTAGCTCAGTAGTCGAAGCCATGTTGGAGGTCGTGTTGGACGTCTTCAAAGACCAGATATTCACGCGAAAGGACTTCCCCGGCCTGGGGCTTTTCATGAAGACGCCTCCTGGCTTCCAAGAACATCAAGCGTACTTCGAATCGTACATTCTTCGGCAAACTTTATCCTCCGTGAAGAATGCGCTCCAGTTGGACCAGAAGCTCCTCCATGAGCCGCGGGTCCTCACAAACCTCTCACGGTTTGTGACACATGTGTCTGAGGCGGTCTTTGAGGGATGGTTCCTTGATGGTGCTGAACCTTTACTTGACTTCGCCGGCTTCCTCCTCGAGTACTTGGAGCGGCCAGACATTGCTATGATCAAAACCGTGAGACTATGTACGCAGGCAATACAGGTCATTCGATCAACGTTCATGAGAGTTGCTCTCCTTCATCTCGCGGAGCCCGATCAGTCGGAAGGCGGATCGAACACAACCGCCGTCATCGACAAAATGGTATATTGGCAACCAATCATTCTCTCCTCTGCGAACAAAGAGTCTTTTTCGTTGCAGATGATCTGCTATCTTCTCTACGAAAAGCTTTCTTCAGAACACGAGGAAGTGCGTCTGGCTGCAGCAAACTTCTGGCGGTTACTGTTAGTTCAAAAACCCCACGAAACGTCAACCATTCTTGGCAACGCCATTCAAGCCGACAAGAAAAATCTATACGATGGGTTTCAGAAGCTTGTGGAACTCGACAATGAGACGTTCCTGCAGTGGTTCGACAAGAACAAGCAAGACATGGATAGCTTCTTTTATGGCTCCATGTCCAAGACTTGGCAGGATTTTGCACATGACCAGAACAAGAAGACCGAGGAAACATCCCAGAGACGGATTGCTAAGCGCAAAGAAAAGCTGAAGCAATGGCAGGCCGAAGAATTGGCGAGTGAAAACATTTGGAGCCTTCACGAGAACTCCACTAGCCACTGGCGATCAAACATTCACGCCTCGGAGCGTATCAAGCATCAGCGTGTGCTCCAAGATCAGCAAGACAATGCTGCTTTTATGGCGACAGTCTTGGCAAAACTTGATCATCAGCTGAAGGGCCCGTGTGCGCTGTTCGAAAACAGCCTTCCCGCTAAGTGGCGCCTTGATGAAACGGAAAGTCGTGATCGAAAGCGTATGCGCATCATCGTAAATAACACTAACCGAGATCAAACATATCAACCCAAACGCAAAGACACGGATCCAAGAGAGAGGCTCAGACTTGACACTACTGTCCCTTCCATTTCTGCAAAAGAAGCTGTGGGTGTTACACCTACGGTGGGCCCGTCCGGGAGGCCGTCTTCCGCTACTAGCGCGAAAGAGGACTCGAAGAACGATGCGCGGTCGGATAGCGAAGATGATTTCGAAATGGTTGAAGCTATGTACGAGGACGACGATGGTTTCGAAGATAAGAACCGTAAGGTCATGAGGAGTCTCAACCGCGGCGACCAGGTGCAGTACGTCTGCAACATATCTCGTGTAGTTGGTTTAGAAGCTATAGAAGGCCTTCTCATTGTCGGGAAGGATTGCTTATACCTGCTGGACGACTTCTTTCAAAGATCCGACGGAGAGATTGTACGAGTGTGGCAAGCACCACCGGACGAGCGGGATCCATACGTACAGGTCATTGCTGGCAAGGAAGCGGTCACCAACCGGAGACCACCACCCAGGAACCAAGAGGAATCTTCAAGAGACTGGAAGTGGAGCGAGGTCATTAGCATTTCGAAACGTCGATTCCTACACCGTGACGTTGCTATTGAGGTCTTCTTTGACGACGGACGTAGCTACTTGTTGACCGCAATATCTGCCCAGGCTCGAAACGATATCCACTCTCGTGTTCTACAGAGAGCTTCGCATGTTGCAAACCCCGAAAAGCTTGTCAACTCCGAGATTGCCTGGCGCCTCGACTCGCTGCATAATCCGCAGGAGGCGCCGCAGACGTTAGGGTCACGGTTCGCTTCGGCTTTTGGCTCCAGCTCTGCACACCCAGCGACTAAGAAGTGGCTCAAGGGGGAACTATCCAACTTTCACTACCTCATGTTTGTTAACACGCTTGCTGGAAGGACTTTTAATGACCTAACTCAATATCCCGTCTTTCCATGGGTCATCTCAAATTACGAGAGCGAAGAGCTAGACTTGTCTGATCCGAGCAACTTCCGCGATCTGAAGAAGCCGATCGGCATTCAAGAGCCTAGGCAAGAGCGATCCATCAGAGAAAGGTTCAGTTCATTCGCCGAGATGGGTGACGCCAATCACGCGTTTCATTACGGAACGCATTACTCTTCCGCCATGACGGTTGCTTCTTACCTCATGCGACTACAGCCGTTCAGTGCAGCGTTCTTCCTGATTCAAGGTGGATCGTGGGATCACGCAGATCGTATGTTCTACTCGATCCAGAATGCATGGGACTCTGCGTCCAATAAGAACATGGCCGACGTTCGCGAGCTCACCCCAGAGTTCTTCTTCCTGCCCGATTTTCTCACGAACGTCAATGGGTACAACTTTGGCCTCCGCTCCGACGACTCAAGCATTGATAACGTCCAGCTGCCTCCGTGGGCAAAAGGCGATCCTGCTATCTTCATTGCTAAGCAGCGTGAGGCTTTGGAAAGCCCTCATGTCAGCAAGAACCTGCATCACTGGATCGATCTCATCTTTGGTTACAAGCAGCTTGGAGAGGCTGCTATTGAGGCTGCGAATGTATATCACTGGATGACATATCAAGGCGCTATCGATCTTGATTCGATCACGGACGAGAAAGAACGCGCACAGAAGATTAGCGTTATCAACAACTTTGGACAGACTCCGACTCAGGTGTTTCAGCGATCTCATCCTCAGAAAGAGAACGCGGCAAAACCCACGAAGCTCGATACATCGGCGGAGAGCTTACATCGTGTCCCGGGCACGCTCCTTGACGCGCACGATCGCATCTCGTCTCTCAACTACATCAGTAGAAGTGATAAGCTCCTCTGCTCTGCGCCTTTCCGTCACAATATCCCACCTCACTACGATCGCTACATGGAATGGGGCTTCACGGATGGTAGTGTGCGCTTCTACGACTCGAATTCAAAGAAGCTGATCGGATTATTTGAGCATCTGCACTCTGGGCAACTCACTACATCCATCTTCGTCGACGGTCGCACGCTCATCACAGCCGGTACCGACTGCACCCTTGCCATCTGGAACGTGACAAAAGGCGAGCGGGGACACATTGAGCTGCAAAACGCCACTGCATTATTCGGCCACAAATCACCCGTCGTCACACTTGCCGCAAGTCGCGCGTTCTCCGCTTTCCTCTCGGCATCGTTAGACGGCCGTGTCTACCTGTGGGATCTGAACCGCTCGGAGTTCGTGCGCGAACTTGATCTCGGACCCAGGCAGAAGCGCAACCCTGTCCCAATTCAGGCCGCCCGAATCAACAGTGTGACAGGCCATATTGTGCTTGCCTGCGGCCACCGACTGATTGTCACAACGCTGAACGGAACCCTGCTGCTGGATGAAGACGTGTGCGACAGCGAAGAGGATGCAGAAGGCATCACCGCCGTGGGGGTGTACGAGGGCGTGGGCAACGAGTGGTGTGAGCGCGAACTCATCTTCACGGGTCATCGGAGGGGTGTTGTCAAGGTCCGTCACTTCCTTTTTACTCTCCCATTCTTTCACGTATACTCACATGGACTCACTGCAGATCTTCCACCTCACCGCCACACCCAATACCTCCTCCGCCCCATCTAAACCTTCAAAAACCTCGCAATCTGGCCAATCTACCACCCAGTGGTCCATCTCCCTCATCAACGTGCTCAACCACGCCGATCCAACAAATCCCACCCCCGCGGCTCCCATAACATGTATTTTACCGATGCCTCTAAACGTCTATACTGGGGACGAAGAGGGTAAAGTGGTACGTAGTCCTTGTTTTTGTTATTGATGGCTGTGCTGTTGCTAATGTGTTTCTGCAGTATGAATGGGACTGCGTGCACCGGCACCATTGATCTTGTCTTGTCATGATTGATGAAAGAGGGAGTAGGAGAGTGTGGGAGTTATGTGTTGGTGTGCACTGATAGAGGTGTTTAGAGTAGAGTATTATGGAAGGTCTTAGGCGTATAGGATGGGATGGGATGGGATGTTCAGTCTTGTGTCTGGACTGATCTTGTTGTGCATGTTGTTTGTTCGATGTTGGTCTGGTACATAGGAATAAGAATATGTCGTACTTTACCGAAGGCCGAGTCTTGAAGAGAAATCCCTTGAAAAGAACACTAGGCAACGACTTTTAATGAGTGTACTATTCATAGATGAACTCGTTCTAGACAGCCCTCTGGCGTGATCGCTATGCTTAGTCACCTACTCACCCGCGCTGAAAACCTAGCGTCATTTCCCCACACTCACGCGCAAGGCCGCGTGAGACGTGAGCGAATCCGCCTCGCCAATCACGTCATTTTTTTCCCTTAAGTGCGGAACATGCCCCCGAACCACCCTTTTCCCAACCCTATACCGCCAACATGCGATAACCCGAACCCGACAGTCCGAAACTACATACCATGGAATCGCCAGATAGCGGCGGCCCGTTGTCGTCCGAAACAACGGCAACAGCCGCTAAGAAACAGCGTAGACGGCCGGTGAACGGTGAGAGACTACCCCTCCATCCTTGCTGCTGCCACAATCTCGGCTAAACATTACATTACACAAGCCTGTGCGACGTGCCGCGCCCGCAAAGTCAAGTGCGATGAGCGACCGAACGGGTGTCTCAACTGCGAGCGCCTGCAACTCGACTGTGTTCAAAATGGGACCGTCGCCACAGCGGCTGCGGCGAAGCGAAGCAGCGCGTCCTTCGAGGCGGTCGTGGGTATCAAGCGGAAGCGCACGTTCCGCTCCTGTGTGCCGTGCAGAGACTCGAAAGTAAAATGCTCGGGCGAACGCCCCATTTGCTCGCGATGTCAGCAGCGCCGGACGACGTGCGTGTATGATGCCGAGCAGAATGAACCGGCGTGGGTGCAGAGTATTTCGACGCCGAGCGTGGTGGGTACGCCGGATGGTTCGAGTTCGGTGGTTGTTGGGAGTGCTGCTGCGGCTGCGGCTGCGGCTGCGAGTACGGTGCAGAGTCCTCGGTTGCCGCAGACTGCGCTGTCGGAGTTGTTGGCGGATACGGCGATTCCGGGGTGTCCGCCTTCGTTGACTTGGTATGGTCATTTCCGTGGTAGTACTGGGTGTGATGTTGGGGATGAATTGGAGAAGGCTAATGTGTGCGGTGTTAGGTTGTTTGCGCAGCAGTTGCCGCCGAAGTTTAAACTGCATTCTTTGCTGGATGCGTACTTTAACAATATTCACCCTATTCGGGTGTTTGCGTTTGAGCATAAACCGTCGTTCATACGGATGCTGGATGAGGGACAGCTTATCGACTCGTCGGATCAAGCGCTGCTGCATATCATGTGTGCACTTGGTGCGAGGTTTTATGCTCTCGACTATAGCGAGTCGTTTGCACCTCTTTCGAAAGAGCTCATTCAGTCGGCTGGAAGCCAATGGGCTAAGATCGCTGAGGAGATGTTCTTTGCTGATTATAGTACCATTTCTATCACGAAACTCAAAGTCCTTATCCTACTTCACGACCAAGAAGCGAGGACGGGGAACTATGCGGGATCATTTCTCCTCACCGGTCTAGTGATCCGCATGGCCCACGCACTTCAACTCAACAATGAGGTTTCTATGGACGTGCTTTGCAAGGAAGTGGGAGGAAGCCCGAATGAAGTGTCCGTCAGGGAGTCTCGACGAAGGATGATGTGGGCCTGCTATATGATTGATGTCTGGGCGGGTAGTGGGGTCGATCATCTCACGATTCTGAACGAAAAGGATCTCAAGATTCAACTTCCATGCAACGAGCGCCAGTTCTCGCTCCAGATCCCTTGTATCACGGAAAGACTTGAGAAGGGCGAGATTCTCGACTTCATACCTGCAGGCGATATCCCGGAAAAGCCTTCGGATAATTTAGGCATGGCGGCGTATTATGTGCGTATTGTTAGTATATGGCGGCGAGTGTTACGGTAAGCAAGTTTCGACGAGATTTCGTGGATGTTGATGTTGACATCCAAATAGTTTCGTGAAGCACATGGATGAAGAGCAACCGCCATGGCTGTCAGGCTCCGGCTTCGCCATCCTGATCGACGACATACAAACGTGGAAGCGGAGCTTACCATCTTGGCTCGACTTCTCTGCGGATAACATCTATATCCGACGCGAATCTCATCAGTTGGGCGCTCTGTTACTCATCCACTGCATGTACCACCACGTCATGTGCGACGTCCATCGCATCGCACTGCCAGATCTTTTCAAGAACCAGGAACCCTTCGTCTTCCCCCAAAGTCAGGAGTCGTTCGTCGCCCACCTGCAGGACGTCTGCTTCGAGCACGCACAACGCATGTCCGTCCTCGTCTCAACAATCCTCCAGCACGGAGTGAAGCACTTCGCCGATTCAATCCTCCCATCTTTCGTATACAACAGCAGCCGTATCATGCTCTACTACATTGCCCGACTTCTCGACATCTCCAAACCAGGTGTCAGCACCCTCATCAGCCGCACCGTCGAACTCGTACAGCAAAACAACAAGGCGCTACGCGAGATGACTTTGATGTACCCGCTCGCTGAATCCCTCTGCATTACGACTGAGCGCTGGCTCGAGACGGTCCGCGCGAGTCTTGCACGCGGCCATACGATTACATACATCGCCCCGCAAGACCCGTCTGAAAACGAAGTCCGCCAAGTCGTCGGGGCTCCTACTACCACCGCAGCTAGACACACCTCCAATAACAACACCAACACCAATGGCAACAACAACACGCAAAGCACCGCCCTCTCCGTCCTCCCTCCCATCGCAGAAACCCTCGGCGCAGCCCCTCCCCTGTCAACACAACTCACACCCATCGGCTTCTCGGCAGCAACATCGCCTGAACAGCAACACCTGTCCGCTTCTGGCCTATCTGCTCTCCCGACGCCAGCACAGGAGTCTAGCGAGGATCTTCAACGCGCGTTGTATGCAGGCGACCAGCCCATGTTCAATCTCGACGATCTTCAGAACTTCTTCGAGTGGGAGGCGAGTAGTGGGGAGAATGCGCAGAGTACGGGGTTCGAGGGGTTTGGACCGCTCGGGTGGGCGAATAATTTTTCGATAATGTGAGGGGATATGTTAAGACTAGGGGAAAACGATACAAACGGAGGAGGCATTGGCGTTCGATAACTCTCGCTGTCCGATTTGTTATCCTGGCCCGTTTGGATATCTACGCCACACGATATTAGGAAACCGACGAGAACCGCCCGGACAAAATGTCCCAATGCGTTTATTGTCATCACACACCTGTTTGGCAAGCAGAAGCGTCAGGATCCTGGATTGCACGATACGCGACATACCGACCTCGAATGGAGGATGCGCAGCAACGCATACCTGGAACCAAAATGTTGACAACGTGGCCGTAATGTCCGAGATGTATTTGGGTCTATCATATTTCATGATCTAGGCTTTTTGGACGTTGTTCAAATATGTGTTACACAGCATGGCAGAGGGCTTTGTGGGTTCGCATGTGCCACGCCCTTAAAACACCGTCCCATCACTCGCAATAATAATCGGACTCGACTTAGTCTGCGGCCTCTTCTTCGCCGCAATCTCCCGTCCAGACTTCCACGTCCCGGCCTCGAGCAGCTGCGCCATCGTCAGATGCACTCCGTCCATCCTGTCCAGCACCATGCTATACAGCTTGTCGACTAGTACAAGCGTCATGGCACGCCACTCGACAATCACGTCATCACCTGCCTTGAACAAGGGGAGGTCGCTGCCAGATGCTTTCAGGCCTGAGTCAAGCGTTGCCTTCTTGAGAGTTAAGACGCCTAGATCGACGAATAGTCCGCCGTTGCGGTACTCGGGGAGAGCGGTGAGCACGTCGGTGTTTGTCCATTTTAACCTGAGGATGCGTTGGAATGGGACCATCAGGGAGTATGCGAGCCACTGGGTGAGTTTGTGGAAGGGCTGGATGTAGTTGCTTTCGTTCTCGGATGTTGACTGCTGCTGCTGCGTCTTCAGTGTGCTCAATGGCCATGCGTCGCCGATGGACTGGCCGTTGACGGTTGTGCGGTCTTTGGGCCAGACGGGGATGAGGAGGGTTTGGAGGATGTCCCAGAATACTAGGACGTCGAGTGTTGAGGGGTCAGACGAAGTCCTTATCAAGTAGTCTGCGAGTTATGGTGAGCGGTTGTTTCTTCTAGAAGCAAGAGTTTGGGAGTAGGGAATCGAGAACGGACCGACTACATTTCCTGGTCGTCCTTCCTTGCCGAACACCTCAGGCTGAGAAAGTAGCGATTTGCCCAAACCTCGTAGTAAATCTGCGCGAGATTCAAGGCCTAGTATCGGATTACTTTCCGAGATCTGAAAGCCTTTTGCTAGCGCATCAGTTCTCAACTGTGCCAGGCCCTTCCCTACATCAATCAAGTTAGCCAAAACTCAAACCAAAGCTAAAAACATAACGATGTGCACCCACCATCAACAACCGGCACCTTTCCCTTCCCCCCCGCCGTAAAATCCAACCCCACAAACATATAAAAGCTCGCAACAGCAATCCCCTCACTGCGCTCATACACGCTCTCCCCCGTCCCCCCAGGCTCCACATAACTCCAATGATCCCCCGCCCCGGCATCCAACAGCACCGACACGAAGAAAAGATCAATCAAACGGCGCGTAACCTCCATATCATCGGCTCCACCTTTCCTCCACTCGTCGAGAATGTTAGTTATGCGCGGTACGCCGCCGACTTCGAAGTGCTGCCATCGGCCGTGCGGCGGGATGGTGGAGAAGGAGGAGGGGCCGTAGTCGCGCTAAGTTAAGGGGTTGGGGAGTTAGAGAATTAGAATTAGAATTTCAGAGCGGAGCAGAGTTTGCTGGAGGGGTTTGTAAAGGGGGGTTAATGGATGTACCTTGATGACGGAAGTCACGAGGTCGGCTACGTCGCTCAGACGCGATTCGTGCACGTCGAAGTGGCTGAGCTGGTTGGCTTGTGCTGCGGCTCCTACGAGTGTTGAGCGGTCGCGGACGGCGCGGAGGGAGAGCAGGTATTTGATGTTGGGGTCCATTTTGTCTAAAGTAAAGTAAATAAAGTGTGAAGAAGGAAATCTATTGAGGATTCGTGAATGTAGTTGTACGTGGTTAATAGCAAGTCAGGTGGGGGTTGGTACGTGGTAGGGGCTAGTGGTACCTAGTTACGTTACTCAAGCATGGTGCTAGGCTGCTTTTGGCAGGTACAGATCCGCGTGCTACGACGACACGTCTTTGCCAGCCAACCCTGACGCATAGTATGCAACTTAGTATAGAACTACATTGTCTCTGTGAGAATCCCGACTGGACAGTTATTTTAGTTGTTGTGCGTGTGGAACGGGGGCTGTCCTTGAAGTCATGACGATAAGATCTCGGAGCTCGCCGATGGGAAACGAAATGACATTCCCACCACCTTTTTGACGCCTCTCGTGTTTAAATATCTGAAGGGTCTAGGGCTAAACGTCTGCTGCACAGCTATAGGCATCCAAAGGTTGAAAAGGGTCTGGACAAGAACAGTACCTCCCAGGGCCAGAGGACCACGAACGATGTTGTCTCTGCAATGCTTTTGCCTTTCACAGCCTTGATAACGGGGACAAAGCTGTATTTGTGTTTCCTTCGAGGACGATTTCTCTAGTATCGAAGTCAGTCTTTATTCCATCAACGTTTGCTACCGGGGATTGGTTACCTTCGGTAATTTCTTGCGCTTCTCGGGCAGCAGTCTATCCGGAGATTCTTGCTCACATAACGCACGGAGCAGTATAATCCACTGTCGAACGTCTGAGAAGTTGTAATCGAAGGACCTAGTTACCACAGCTCCGGGTTGAAGCCAAAGCTCCGCGCAAAGTCCGGGCGGTATAGGTTTCCCGGCCAATACCTTGGATACTCGAGTGACATCTTCCTCGCTTGGTCGATTGGATACATTGTCACCCGCAAGCAACACCATGGGCGTGGTCGAAGACATAGTAACGATACCGCAACTGGAAGTGAAAGGTTTCCGAATAGCGCAGAAATCTTCTTGACAATCGTTAGCTCGGTTGCCGTCATGGATTCTGGAGGTCGTTCAAACATTCTTCTCCTGAGCTGTTCGCCCCAAGTATCGCAGCTCGAATACCGAAACTCAGCAAAGATCTCGAGAAGTCCCTTGTTCTGCAGCACCCGCAGCGGCACCGCTGTGTATCCGATCCCCTTTATACGGCCGTGCGCAAGATACTCATGAATTCCACCATCCTGAAGCAAATCCGGAACGTGCCAAATTAACGTCTCTTCGTCTAGCCGGTGTCTATCCATCACTGCGATGTGAGGATCACACTTCTCCGGAATACTGTGCGCGTACCAGAGCGCTAGGTGAAGAGAAGCGGTCCATGAGCTAAACTCTGATAGCGGTGATTCCGGGCCAACATTACCGTAGTAGTGAGCATGCACTGTCTCGAAGAGTTCGCGTTCTGGGACGTCGTAAAAGCCGCGGCCGGGTGCCCCGTTCATGTAGGCATGAGGCACTATCTCTGTTGGGCTATTCGTCGTCAGTCCCGGTCCACCACCACTTCGCTTCGACCAGACGCGGAAAAGCAATCGAGGGACGCAAGCTTGACGATCTGATGCTGGCGTTAGTAGACGGAACTCGAGAAAAAACGACAGTAGTACCCTACGTACATTCGAAAGAGTTCTTGCGCTCACCACTGATGGGCTCATTTTGGTAGTAGTCGAGCATTGTGGAAATGGCACTCACATACCATTAAGACGATAGATATGAGCTGTAGCTGTGTTGCAGAGTTCGGAATTTTCTGTTACGGTTATGAAGTTTAGAGGTTTAGTTACTAAACTCTCCAGCTAAGACCAAGCTTTGCAAGCCGCCGTTTGAGCTCCAACTTAAAACTCGAGGTGAATTGGTCATGTTGCGCATGGGCACGGTGAATGGAGGGCGCGTCATCTCAGGTAACCTTCACAAATACGAAGATCTTCTCATTACAGCTACCTATACAATTAGATGTCTACAACTCGAGATCTCTACGTGCTCGCCATCCCGACTTCGACTTGGAATATCAGAGGCAAGGGTATCATGCGAGTTCTGTCCATCATGGCAGTGGTCAAAATTCTCAAATGACTGCGCGCCCTCTTACCGCATCGAAGTGAAGAACTGCCCTAACATATGACTCGAGATCAGCCTGCCGACTGTCGATCCCCTAACTTCACTGTTTTCATTTTCGAGCAGAAATCGACAATGACGTAGGCTCTTATTGTTCACTTTCACCTGGTCCAAGCGTTCCACAATAATAGTCACTGTCTCCATTGTTCAACAAAAACAATCGCCAACACACACAAACCAACTACTGCCAACAAAGAAACCCTATTCAACTCCCTCCAACCCTATCTCAACCCTTGCGCAGTCTCATCACCCCGATTGAACAACGAAATTTCACGCATACAAAAGTCCTTCGATCTCAAGCTCTACACTCCGCCTATTTCGACTCAACCTCTGGAATCAACATGGCTACGCCAGCTCAGATTGCCTACACGCATCTCGACGACTATGATCGCGATGTCTTTGATCATGTCTTGTCCAACGACATCGAGCGCTACGCTTTCATTCGGTTCTTTCAGCACGTTGATGCGAACTACCCGAGAAACAAGCGTACTCAACCCTCGCGCTTCTTCGCCAGCATTCAGACTGACAGATTATAGGGCCCCGAACTGGTCATAGCCGTGTGCGTTTGTGGAATAAGTCCCGTCGATACTGGATCCGCAAAGCGCAAGCGCAGCAGCCACTTCCAGCGATACAACGCTCCGCTCCAGCCGCGCCACCGGGCCCCGCGGCTTCAGTCGCCCCTGTTATCCCTCTAGCTTTGCCTGCACCTACTTTATCTATGCAATTGTCGTCCGCCTCCAATGAAATCGCTCCCGTTCAGAGCCTTAATCATGCCTTCGCCCTGAATGCGACGGGACCGTCAGGAAATACTCAGATCCAACCAAGCGCAAATATCCTTCACGTGGGAGGTCACGCACCGGTGCATGCATCCATCCCTCCAAGTTCTACCCCAATCTCCGGCACAAAGCGGACAAGAGAGCACGATGACGACCCCAGTGTAGTGTCACAGGAGCCTCCTGCTAAGCGGCGCTTGCCGGCCATTGGAGGAGAACGTTGCCCTCCTTTCGTTCTTCATAACGGCCTTTACGAGACCAAAGCAAACGTCCCCAAATTCTTTCCCCTCGCACCGACCCTACAGCAACGCGAGTTTGTCCAAAAGACACTAGGCGGTACGTGGCGCTATGCAAAGACTCTTCATCAGCAGTCTATTAGCTCCATCGTGCCGAAGCCGAGATCGGGTGTGGCACCGAGATCTAATGATCTGTTTGTCAAAATTGATGAGCAGGGTTTGATTCAAGATGTAAGTGTTTTATTCTAGTGTATGCAACATCGTGCTAATGGATTCGACTTAGCGTGTCGTCGTGAAATGTACGGACGTCTCTTGGGACAAAGACAAGACTTCAAAGGAGCGAGTCCATAACGAAGAAGCGGTTATACATACGATTCCGGATGCATGTCGACAGCTCCCATCGTATCGTGGGATTGCGGAGCACTCCATGAAGTTCACAATCGACGGCGGTTATCTGGATAACGAAGACCCGAGCCGATGGATACAGCAGTATATGTTCTCGGAATATGCCCCCCACAGCGACTTGCATCAACTGATCGAGAACCACAATCGCGCTAAGAGAGCTATTCCTGAACACTTCATATGGTATGTGTTCAAGCAGCTGGTAGAAGCGCTTACTACGTTAGCAACTGGACACTGCAGCGATACACACGACGGCCCCATAACCGCGAAGAAAGACGGGTGGCATCGCATCCTGCATCTTGATGTCAAGGGTGGAAATGTACTACTTGGCTCTCCTGATCCCAAGTACGCATCCTACCACCAGCCCATACTCACAGATTTCGATACCTCGATTCGGCTCTCCAGTGACCCTAAGAGGCGAGCGGAACAAATTCAACATGCACGAGGGTCCGGTACCAAGTACCTGCAAGCTCCTGAAATGGCCATGCAACATCGACATACGAAGCACTACAGACCCATGGACTGGTCATTGGACCATTGGACTGATATCTACTCGCTCGGACTTTTGATTCGTCACATGATGTTATGTTCTACCAAGACCACTTCGGAGATGATAGAGCTGCAAAAGGAGGAAGCTACAATTTTCCCCGCGGAGGCCTTGAGTCGAGACTCAGACCCAGAATATGAGTTTCACTGGAAAAGCTACCCTGACATCTACAGCACGGCACTTATTCGAACGGTTCATCGTTGTCTAGCATTCCGACCGTTTCCTGATCGAGCAAAACCAAAGAAGGCATGGAGGCCTTCACTGCAGGAACTTCAGACACGAATTGATAGCAACCTTGCTCGGCTAGACGCGATGTGTGGTGATGAAATTAAAACCGCACAGCATAACACTGACCATCCACTTCATGTGTTATTCCCCAAGGAGGATCCTCAATGTACCATTGGAGCGCGCTTCACTCCCCCGGAGCCCCCAGCGGTTGCGAAAGACCGTAGTCTCGCTGCGGCGACTGATGACGAAAAGGGAAACGCTCGAAATCTCTGGGCCGCACATGTTGCTCGCTTTGGTGGAGGCGTCCCCTTGTATTTGCCTCAACCAAGCATGCAAACCATGGATCAGGTGATGAGTGAACTCATTCCACAATCTCGCGAAAAACTGGCATCGGTTGAAGGACTTGCTCCGTCCAAGCGCGAGGCGTACTTCCAAGCATTACAGCATGCTACGACGACAATCAGCAAGTGCGTCAATCCTCACGGTACGTGAATGAGTTTTCTTCTTAGATACCATAAACACTCCTGTTGCACCTCAACTATTTTTCAACAACCTTTTTGGGGTCTGAAACATCCGCGAAGAACCCTAGCAGTACCCAACACGTCTTAATTCAGTTGGTCATTCTTACGCTGTACTCCTCATTGACATCTAACCAATCACTAATCACCACCCTTCTTATAGGCTCATTCACCCAACTCCGCGCCAAAATCCCACCCAACTTCCTCGCACCCGAAACCAAACGCGATACCTTGAACCTCCTCAAGCAGACCGCTCAGCAAGTCCTCGATTCTCTTGAAACCTCTCTCCCAGACAAAAACGCAGCTGCATCGATACGTGAGCGAGAAATGGCTTCAGCAGCCGAAGCTTTAAGTAGCGCTGAGGCGGAGCAAGACCTTGTGGAAATGAACCTCGCCCGGGAAAAGATCAATTTCCTAGAAGAGAGGGAGGCGCTGAAAGTTGCCGAAGCGGCCCAAGAGAAGGAGACGATAGACGCATTGACGCTCTTAATGGAAGCAGCAGATATGGGCGTCGATTTGCTAGTGTTGGGAGAGGAGCTGGAGCTGGATACTGAGCAGATAGATTCACATTGGATGGCTCAGATATCGGCGTTGCACCGGGGCGTATGGGAGTATTTTTGGAGTTGGCCGAGTGGAGTGTTCACGTACATTTAGCGCATGCGGTCTCGTGTCTTGACAACCTTATGTTGCTTTTCGGATAGTCGAGTTGTTTATGAGCCGTGCAGACGCGGTTGGTTCTATGTTTGTTTTCTTTCCTGAGGCGATTAGTGTCACTCGTTCATGCGTACATTGGCGCATAGCTGGCTTTTACTTGGCTACACATAACAGCGATAATTTATTTCGGGCTAGAGTGTCCGCTCTTTTGGCGCAGACACACTGTAAGTGATGAAGTGCAAGTCACTTCAGCTTATGCGATCGATACTCCTGCCAACGGCAGAATGAGTTACCCGACCAGTGCGATAACTGGTGTCAAGACCGCAGCAAAGATCTGTGACTTGCTCTTCCACGTCTCTCCCTTTGACTTCTTATCTTTGTAAATCTCTTCAATTCTCCTCTCTGCTTCCTCGCCTATGTTTGACTTGAGTTCGTCTCTGGCGTTGACTTGCTTAAGTTGTTTCTCCCTCAGCGCATCTGACTGCAATTGGAGTTGTTGTACTTTCTTTGCGTCGGTTTACACAGAGTCTAGAGACGGAAGTCATAGACCTCAACATATGATCAAGCATATGTAGAGAGAAGGTCAAGTCGAGAATCAAGGAGGAGCATTGCACATCGCAAACAATAATGGGAATGCGCAAAAAGAAATATCACTTCAGCTTAAGTGCAAGAAACACATAAAACATCGGCAGTCCGAAGTGGTCGTATCCTAATCTACCAATCCGCCGATTTCTTGCTTAAGTGCAGCTGAGGGAACGAGAATCAGGCCTTTGTCTGCGCTGGGCGCCTCATCCACCAGTAGGTCTGCTTGCGTCGCGCAGCAAACTTCTCAGGGACAGGGCACACGTAATGGGGGCCATCAAAACCCTCTGATGCATACAGTCTTCGACCCCGGTCTGAACCTTCAACAACAGCCTAGATCAATCAGCCGAAGAAACTTAACTATAAGTGTACTTGAAACTTACATCCACGCCCATTTTTTCGGCCTCTGCAAGGCCCCACTTCACCAACAATCTGCCAGCACCCTGATTCTGATAGGCCGGGTCGACCATGAGCATGTCGAGCGCTTTATACGTGAGTGGGTTAGTCTAGCTAAAGAGAAGACAAGAGTCGGTGTTGGGGCATACCAGCCAAGCGACCGCCAGTCTCTTCGAGAACGCGCTGTCTAGGAGAGAAGAACGCATGGAAAATACACTGCGCAAACTCCTTTTCCTCTTCGGTCTCCCAATAGTCACCTCCTATCTCGGGCTGTGGGGGTACCTCGCCGCCCTTGTACAAGTTCCACTTCGCCGCTGCAACCATCTTGCCCGTGTCATTGTCGATAACTTTAAGGAAATTGCCATTGGGGTCGCCATGGAAAATCTCGAGCATGCGCTCGCTTCCTATCTTGCGCCCAGCAGGAGTGTTATGTGCGGGGAACACGGAGTCCACATATTCGTGATCGTTGGCGAATGCCAGGGAGACAATCTCGAAGAAGCGAGGTATATCTGCTTCGGTGCACCGCTGGACTTCAAAGGATGGCATCTCTGCTCTCAAGGCGAGGGAAATAATAGACGTGATTAAACACAGCGAGGTTGTAAACACAGCGAGGTTGTCGGGGGTGAGAGAAAAGGAGCACAGGAGGGTGTTTAGAATGAGGCGAATATGTGACCAGGGGTGGCGACAGGGTTTAATTCCTTCAATCCGGAGTACCCCATTACTGGTTTCGACGCCTCCCCGAATTATGCACCCCTCCCGTTTAGACACCGCTAACACATGCCATTTATGGGTCTTGTACTAATGAAGGAAACCTTACGTGATTATGAAATTTGTGTACGATCTTTGTCTATACACCGTAGGCGTCGAGACTAATTCATACCAATCTCCTCTAATCCTATCCTTCCTTTCCTAGGATGTCTTGATAATGGAAAAAATAATCGTTAGCTCTCTTTGCTTTTTGTGATGTGGTATCAGATTGAGTAGCGTACATGTGTTACGGGCATATGAAAGGATCTCTAGTATGGGGTGGTATTCTCTAAGGATCTAGCTAGCGCCTGTATGCAGGCCTATATAACCCTCCGCCAAGGGCTGGCGCCTTGGCGGAACCAGGATCCCCAACAACATGGTCCGCAGGGGTCTTTATCACAGAAGGAAACCCCACTTCTTGACAAAAGTAGCTTCTAATCTGGAACTGATGTTACATTTGGGTTTCTACAATGGGTGTGCTCTTCGCCCCAGCCTTTCACGAACAAATCAGAACTTCAGTATCAATTTATTAAGGCTCTCCCGTTAGAGCGAAATCGACGGAGATGTGCTCCGACGAGAGAACCATCCTAGTCTTATTACTTCGCTAAACGTCAGCCGCTCGTCCCGTTAGGTATGATCCGACCCGACAGACAGGGGGAAAGACCCAGCAGTCAGGGAAAATGGCTCCTGATCAGCGCGCCAAGGTAGCCATAGACAGGTTATTAACTCAAGGACTGCTCGCGTATGCAAATCTTTGGTCTTACGTTGTAACCCGTATTTCATGTACAGACACCCTGCAGGCCGTGCGCCCAACAGTTTTGGTGCGACTTCGCAAAATGCCAGGATGAGAGTCCCATCTGCACAAAAACTGCACTTGATGTCCATAGCACACGCTCACCGCATGTTCTGTGTCTTGGCATCACAGTCAACATGTGAAGAAGAGGTCACATATGCTGGGAGGAGATAGTCGAGATAGCAGTCAGACTTACGAGTATTTTGAGTTGCCCCAAAATGATCAGTATTATGGGCACGGAAAATATGATTGCGTGATCTGTCTGCTAAGGAACACTGTAGGTTACGTTAAACAAGGTTAAGCAACCGTAACCCTGCTGAAGGCGTCTTTCGGAGCCCCATTCCGTCCGTAAGATGCCTGCGGAGCCCTCACCGTGACACAAGGCTTTTGCACAAAACCGTGCTTTATTCCTTTGTGTGGCTCGCCAAGAAGTCAGGCCAATCATCTGATTTAACGAGAATGCGTGATTGACCAGCCTATCCAATCAAATACTCCGCTCATACCCACCTCGGAAATATTCTGCCACCCGACTGTTGCCAAGGAGCTGTAGTGTTTAATCCTTCGTAGATCAAGCAAGAGCTACAAGAAGGCCTGTCAGCCATGTTTCGTCCAATCAGCACGCCTGCTCTTGTCTCATCTCCCTATCCTTGTTGTATGAAACAGAACATGCGAGTTGTTTTTGGCGGCATTGAAATGCCGAGCTGGGGGGTGGCACGGTACCGTAGATGGCTTCACGATTTTGAAGAGGAAGTTCAGCATGTTGATCATAAGACAGTGTGAAATGGCCATGTCCTTGGCCTTGTAACCTAGAAGGAGAAGCTTAGCATGCTGATCACACGGTATGGCAGTATGAAAGGCCATCGATTCCAAGGCCTTCTCGGACTTGGGCAACATACGAGCACTCATTTCTTGTCTTTGAGTTTACCGTCTAGTTGAAACGGTGTCCACAATCATTAAAACTGTCTTGAACTAGCATTGTTTGCTTCACGTCTTTTCACCATGCCGGTAAACTTCTTCCACGAGGCGTGGTCATATGTTGG
The DNA here is from genome assembly GCA_021596325.1 of Parafenestella ontariensis. Taxonomy (NCBI): domain Eukaryota; kingdom Fungi; phylum Ascomycota; class Dothideomycetes; order Pleosporales; family Cucurbitariaceae; genus Parafenestella; species Parafenestella ontariensis. The sequence goes on along the minus strand of JAKGDA010000010.1, from coordinate 666,555 downwards.
TGTTGCGGCGTTTGTTGTTCTACTACGTTTTGCCTTAAAGCTTTACCACGGCGGATGGCGACATTTAGCGGTGGACGATGCACTGATGTTCTGCGCCATCGTAAGTCTCCGCTTCGAGAGCAATAACTGAGCTCTTATTGACGGTTCACAGCTCTGCTATTCAGCAGAAACGACAGCAGCGCATATGATCGTGTCTTGGATGGGTCTCGCAAACAACAACATGACACCCCAACAACGCGCGTCTTTGGACCCGCACTCCGAGGAGTGGAGCACCAGGGTTAAGGGATCCAAGATGAATATTGTTGGGTGGTTCACATACCTGACTCTGTTTTGGCTGTTGAAGTCTTGTTGGACCATCTTCTATTCAAGGATGACGTATGTACCCCCAATATCTACCTGTGACAGGGAGACAATAAGAGAGTATGAGGACGAGAGCTAACACTTCGGTCGCTTAGAAATGGAGTTCATAACATGGACGTGAGAATCAAGCTAGCTTGGGGCATGCTCGGGACGACATATCTCGCATGTGTATGCGTGATCGTCTTCCAGTGTCGACCATTCAATAAGAACTGGCAAATCAATCCAAACCCCGGCAGTAAGCATGGCCCAGTATCATCAACTAAGTCGCGCACCACAGTCTTACTCACATGTTACTTGTCCAGATCAATGCCAGCCAGCGTACTCTTTCCTGCAAGTATCGTTTCTCATGGCTCTCAACACTGTCACGGATCTGTATCTCATGGTTATCCCTATTCCAGTAAGTCTTCGGCAGCTCTGTACATAGTATGACACGAACTGAATTGTAGCGTGTAGATAATATGGAAAGCCCGGCTCGATAAGAGGACCAAAATCCAGCTCCTTGTTCTTTTCAGCCTTAGCTGGATTGTAATTATTTTTGGTATCATACGTTGCGTCACCCTCGTAACAGTGAGTGGAACACATTCATCTAGAGCACTCTCTCCAGACCATGCAATGCTAAATTCACTCCAGACTGGCGAATACGAAATGTCTCAATCTGGCCCCTGGTCCGTCCGCGAATCCTTCCTCGGTGTCCTCGTCTCCAATGCCCCCGTCGTCGTCCCGCTCTTCAAACGCTGGCTTCAGAACATGACTGGTATGGCGACATCGAACTTCAGATCCGGAAAAGGCGACTCCTACCAACTCGATTCGCAGAACAAGGACAGCAACAAGTCTGATTCGCATGGAATGTCATCCTTGAAGGACGGCAAGAAGAAGAATAAATTTCGTCATCCACTTAGCCTCCCCACGAAATGGGGAAGTGATGAGGACATGGTTACGATGGATCAGCAGATGATGGGCACAGGAGGCAGGGGGGTCGAGAGCAAGGACGGAAAGGATAATGCTAGCGAGACTACTGTAGGGGATAAGAGGACAAGTTTAGAGATGGATGGCGTGCCAGTCCAGCCCGCAAATCTAACAAGAATCAGTGAGCAGTCTCACGCGGAGAAATCGAATGGGTACCCTAGGGATATTAGAGTGACACGAAAGTGGGAAGTTGCTAGGGAGCAATAACAGCGCAAAGTGTGGTAGAACATAGAGTTGTTCTCAGAAGATGGTACACTATGTACCGGTCAAGGAGTAACGAGCACACGGATAGGACGGTGATCCATATGTTTGATCACTGATTCCATTGGCTGGTGGACATTGATAGCCGAGTTGTTGGGACCTATCAATGCTCCCATTATGTTAATTCTTTTCAGTAGCGGTCAATTGTTTTAGGGTAGCCATTCGACCAAGCCCTTTTACATATGCGATTGAGAGCCTCTGGCGGAAAGTTGAAAGAAATCAATCGCCGGAATCTTGCCAATGAGACCTCGGAAGAGTCTTATCGCCCACATTAATATTCTGAGTCACTGTAACAGTGAAAATGGGTTGCAAAGTTAGCTGGTCAAGGTCTGGGTCAGGGCCTAGCACTAGAGAAGCAAAAACCAGCACAAATTATCGCGTGTTCACAGTACAATTTCGACTGCCACGACATCGCTCTTGCCTTCTTGGCATGACGTCATCGCGATTCTCCGCGGCAGTATAGTCTAATGTTCTTTCTCAGCCATATCTACTACTCATTCAAATTTCAACTCCAACGTCTGATCCCGTTATGCGTAATAGCTCTCACCCTTACGCTTGATAATCCTCATCTGATGAAATGAGCTACTCAGATGATTTACCACGCTACATTCAGCCACCACCATTCAACGTAAACTTATGTGCCTTTTCGTCAACGTGTTCTCTGTCCGGCGACCCTCCCTTCACAACTACTACAAGCTATACCTGCAATATGTCGCGCCCAATTTGGGCCCTCATTAGTCTCTTCAGCGACTTTGCGGACCGCATCATCGTACGCGACCCTAACCATAAAAGGATAAAAAACCAGAGAATAGGCTGCACGGTGACCATTATTTCTGATGAATGGGACAAAGAGGCGCTCGAGTTCAATGATTCAAGGTCGGTACGGCTTGAGCCAGGCGAGAAGTTTCATACAACATATACTTTCGCGGTAACGGCGAAAGCCAGGGGGTTAAGACGCTCTGACACCCATCACATGAAAGAGGGAAGCGAGTACTGGGTCGAGTTGGGTACCAAGAAGTGTTGGTGGATTTATGCAGAGGAGATAGAAGATGAGGACTTGACTGAGAAGGAATTAAGAGAGCTTCTTGGGCGACGTGGGATTGTTGTTGAATGGAAGCCAGCGTGTAGGGTGGATCTCACGGCTGTGGCTTGACGTGGAAGTCGAAACGGGCATCGTGATGCCTTGGACAAAATGTCGTATATTACGATTAACTTAGCTATACCCTGTCTAAACACTCTCTAGCACTACGCTATCCCAAAGCCACCCCCTCCACTGCGTCGCCTTTTCCACCTTGAAATCGATGCGATTATCCCCCTGTTTGAAACCTTCCTTCGCAACCGGGAACTCCAAAAGATGCCACTCTCCCGCCCTCGTCGCACCACGATACGTATCCTGACTATTCGGTAGACTAGCGCTCGTGATATTCCCAACTTTCACGTCATTGAGCAGAATCGTTGCGCTGGTACCCTGCGAGAAGCCCGCAAGCGAAACAGTCAACTTCGCCGCAGAAGGCGCAGATTTGACGGGGAAGATGATTGACCATGTTCCATTGAGAGCTTGGCCGAAACACCAATCCTCCGTCTTGCTCTTGCCGACAGTGTATGTAATATTGGCAGGGCACTTGGAAATACGAGCATGTTCGAAGGGTGTGGGGCCACTGAGCTGGAAGCCGTCTGTTTTCCGGTCGAAGGCGCCGATTTGGAAGATGCGGTTCTTCGTATCGGTGACTTTCCATGTTAGTTCTTTGAGGTTGGTGTTCTTTCCCTCCCGGATGACTACGTTGTTTTGTGTAAAGTTTGTGGTTACGTCGGCAATCTTGCCGCCGTTGCCCCATGCGTACAACGCGTACGTGCCAGTGCGGATATCATGGATGTCAAACTTGCCATCGGCGTCGGCGTATGTGGTGTAATAGTAGTCTTTGCCTTGGTCAAGCGTGGAGAGGTTGGAGTGGTTGTCACCGAGGAAGACGGCTGCCCATGCTGCAGGGCGTCCATCGCTAAGAATGAGCTTGCCCTGCATCTTCCCGCGGGATTGGTATGCTTTGTCTTCGAACCACTTGTACGGCCATGCAGCTTCTTCCTTCTTGGCTCGATTTGCTGCATCGTCTTTTGATCCATCGTTGAGGTACCACAACCAAGGTCCCCAAACTTTACCGTCGGCGAAAACGTCCTTCGAAACCGCTTGATAATGCGTTCCGTGGATCATGTTGAGTTGTACTGCGTCACCGGTCTTAGATTCACGATGAACCTAAAGCACTTAGCGTTGAGCTTCGTTTCATCTCACAGGGGATGGGGAGCATACCATGAGTTCTTGCTTCAGCTGATCTCCATTGTAATAATCCTTCCCGGGGTTGAGGTACCAGCTTCCCACCTCGTCACCATACACACCATAGAAGTCCTGATCTCTGATGAATGCACTCCAGTCATACTTGGTCAAGTACGAACCATCGGCCTTCTGCCATGTTTCATCCTGGACGTTGGTGGCGCTAAGATACTCCTCGAGAGGTGGGAGCACACCATCCTTGACGTTTGTACGACCACGAGGGAAGGAAGCGTTGTCTAGCCGCCATAGCGTACGGAACTCACCAAGCGTGGGAAGCGCATGATTGACAAAGTACTGGTATGCACCTGGAAGGTTGTCATAAATCACCCAGTGGAAATCGCCCTCCTTGGCAGTGAACTTCACGTTGATCCAGTCGTTGCCGGAGTCTGCAATGGCAGCGGATGTCCAGTTGAGATCGGAGGCTGCTCCATCTGCAATATGCATTAGCTAGTTTCCCGACTACCAATGTGCTGATGCTTGCGGAAGATGCGACATACTGTAGCTCACATAATGGCCAACTGCATTGCCGACCCTGTCGCTTCCCTTATAAAAGAGTTTATTCGCATACTGTCGGTTCTGCGTAACATTCCAAATCTGATTACCGAGGATCCAAGTCGAGTTTCCAAGGTCCTTCAAAAAACTCTGAGGTTTCTTCGCGCGCTCTTCAACCGGTGCTGCTACGGCTAGGGTAGCGAGACCGAGAAACTTGAAAATACCCATTGCGACGAGGCAATGCAAGGCGATGCGTAGGTGTGCTCGGCGATGAAAACATTGTGAGCTTGGCCGTTGTTGTCTTAAATAACATCGGATGCCTGCGCGTGTGCAATATCGAGGATTCTGGCTATTCGGTGATGGCTACCCCGAGCCTGTTAGTGGATTTGGGGTCAGCGGGGTATTCTGGGGTCAACCCCGGATGTTTCAATTGACAAGAACATTGTTCCTCAAATCAGCGAATTGCTATCGTGTGGCGAGTCATTAGCCTCATGGACGGTGCTCAGGAACGGGAAGGTGGCTATAACGCTTTAAGGGTGTGCCTAGGTCAGCGGGGGCAGAAAAACGTGGAGGACGAAGTGAGGAGTTCGCAGCCTGGACGAGAAGGACCGAATCGAACGGAATCGAACTAGGTACGCGATGAACCTCGGTCTATCGTGGGACCCGACAACCGGGTCGATGCATGCGACGGATTGTGTTGTGTTGTAGATGGTGGGAGGGTAAATATGAGGCTGGGGACAGCCCCTGCAAGACAGTTTCGGTGCGGCTACCAACTGGCAACACTAAGCCCACGGAAGCTTCAGAATACGAAGACCCTACGCGTCGGTTGAATAGGTAATTTTGCGGGTAAACTGTTAAGATCAATTTCAACCATCCTAACCACAATAGAACGCCTTTAAGCTAGCTAACATCTCACGAAGCGCATCGCAACCAGCTAACCCGCAAGCCCAATCTAACTGTCCTCCAGCGTCTTGGACACTGCCTCCTTAGGGGTATGCGTGCCCGAGTCAACACCTTTCTCTCCCTCGACCACCGTGAGGGTCCCTGGACGTCGGCCCTTGCCAGTAACGTCGCGCCACATGCCACCAAAGTTCCTGGCCAAGCTCTCTCTGCCCTCCCAGAGCGGGTACACACCAACAGCCATGGCCGAGCACAACAACCATATGATACCAACGACGACCCAGCCAGAGAAAAATGACTGGGTGAAGATGTATCCGGTGCCGTAGAGCGGCATAGGCCAAAGGACAAGCAGGATGAGAGTCATGGCCGCGGTCGTGATTTTCGCAATCTTGGAAGCGCGGAAGAGTTTGGCTTGTTCGGCGGCTTCTGCTTCGGCGGAGAGGGCAGCGTGGCGACCATGGACGGCTTCGAGATCCATATGCGCCGCGGCGGTGACGTCGGAGTCGTCAACGAGGCGGATGTTCTTCATGGAGACCCAGTCATAGTTGTCTATGACAGTCAGCATGCGCCAAAGTCGACAGAGAATAGGACAACTCACCAACTCCAAAGATCAAGGTGAGGATGGGAATGAAGATTGCAGGAGAAAGCAGAGCTACGACATTGCCTGCCAACATGGGGTTATTCGCGCCGGAGGTCGCAACACTAATGACGCCATCGTTGAGCTTCGATGTTGTAACAAGCCATGCGATGAGGCTGCAGCAGAGACCGAGGACGGGACTAAGAGTCGCAGCCCAGAAGTTCTGACCCTTCCACATCAGGGTGAGGGTGGCCGGAAGAACCGCAGACGAGATGATAACACCCATGAAGACGTAAAGCCAACCCATGCTGCCGATACGTTAGCGACGGATGGTAGAGCAGAACCATAAACTTACCTGATGCCTGCGTAGTGTAATCCGGTAGAGAAAGCCGCCATGACCAGACCAAAAGCACAGACGCATACATGAGAGGTATACACAAGGCGGCGGCCGCTCGCCTGAGGGTTGAAATATGTCCCGTATACGTCATATGTCAGGATGCTCGAAACTGCGATAAGCTGAGCGGAAAACGCGGAGGTGACAGCCATGAAAACGATCAAGAGAGTAGCCACGGCACCGCCTGATCCGAGGAGAGCAACAGCGGCATACGGAAGTGTTAGACCCGCGCTGATAGATGCTTCGTCCATGCCATTGGGGTAGGTTGGAAAGTACTCGGTGCTCTGGAGGGCAAGAGCAGCGAGACCCATGGTGGTCGCGCAAAGCCACTACATGCTGTTAGTTGAGGTGCTTGTTGTAACATAGTGAGTAAAACATACTGGAATCGCGAACCAACTAAGACCTCCGATGATGTATCCAGGGAGCGCATGCACTGGAGAAGCAGCAATGGCCTTGTTGTAGTCTAGCCAGGTCAGATCCATCTCGAACATCTTGTCGCAGTCAAGCACTCACATCCGTTGTCCATGAAGACAGTGCCAAAGTTACCAATGATGTTGATGACGAAGAATATCGCGCCGTCCTTGCTTCGCAGTGTAAGATAGCTTCCACCAGCATTCCCGGGAACTGGAGTATGGGCCGCAAGTTCCTGAAGACGATCGTAGACAGCCTTTGGCGAGCCAAGCCTGTCACCAGTGGCGTATGTGGTGAAAGCGAAGGTCAATAAAATAACGAGTAGAATGACCGTGTGCACGTAATCGGTAAGGAACGTAGCCTTGATTCCACCGAACATGGTGTAAACCACGACACCCAATGGCAGCAAGAAGCAAGCTGCTGCGGTAGGAACACCAGTAAGGGAGTTTATGACAGCCGATCCGCCAGTCAACAACATCGCTGTGACCAAGATGTTGGTGAAGAGGCCGAAGGTGATGTACACGAAGTGGGTAGCTTTTCCGTAGCGAGCACGAACTGCTTCGAGAAAGGTCTGGCATGTGGTCAGATACATACACTCGACAGGGTCGTGATGAGTCGCTTACATGAGCATTTGGCGCTCGTCTTTTCAGTTCAATCGCAACGGTTGCAAAGAGTAGAATCTGAACGGTAGCGCCCGCAGCATACCAGAGGGGTCCAGATACACCTGTGAGGCATTAGCACTCGCAACATTGGATGTATATTTATGTGATGTACCATAGCGGAAAGCAACCGAGGAACTCTGCAGGAGTGTGGCAGCCCAAGTCCAGGACGAGACAACAGCACTGGCTACGAGACCCGACTTGACCGTGCGACCAGCCGTTGAAAACATCTCCGAGGTTTGCAATTCATTGTTGTAGCGTTTGAGGACCCATGTCGTGAAGACCTGAGATGGCAATATTAGTTTCTTATTCGGCTACGAAGCAAGCCAGATGTGAGAACATACCATTCCAAGAGCAAAGAGAAATCCGACACCAAGAACGATGCCGTATCCCCAAGCCTGCCCCAAGGGCGAAGCCGAAGGGCCAACTGGTGCGCCGCCGCCTGCCATGTTGATTGATGTCGCGTACTTTAATTCAAAGCTTCAGGTTGGAGAGGACAATCCAGCATGATGGAACAGACGAGGTATCTATACCCCAATGTCGTCCCCACATATTTGAGTTCTCAAGCCGTGCTCGCCTTGATGACCGCTATCTTCAAACATCTTCGTATGCACACAACAGATATCTTCGCCTCTTACGCAGCGCATCTTTTTATTGGCCAAAGATAGCCTGATGTTACAACTAGGAAACGCGAACCGAATGCTGGGGCTAGATCGAAAAAGTAGCTTCAACGTTGTTGAGACCTAGGTTGGCAACATAGTGTCTTCATAGGGCTATTGCGGCTCTCGGTTCCCTGGGCGCGGCGGGAATCCTTCCTGGGGCTGATAAGAGATGGCGGGCCGGGGTCAAGAGCACTCTTAGTGGCGCCGGGTGCTAACTTGTGGGTATGACGGAGCGAATTTGGTCAACGGCTATTTGCTCTCCCTATGCATGCATCCTGTGACTCCTTTCAGCTGGGCGTGGAGACGCGCTTAGTCTTGGGAGGATGTTGGGGTTGGTGGTTTCCGTGAGGTAAGCCAGAGATAGTAGATAAGTAGGCCAATCAGGATGCGCATACGGCGGGATCCGAGATCGGCCAGGATGTTGGGCGTCTTGGCACATCGCTACACTTCTCCACGGGGGCTTTCTTGTACTCGATCGTTTCGACAAACAACCGAGATTAACTATCATCAATTTCAAAGAAGGTGTGCACAAAATGCGTGGGACAAGCAGTATCTTTTGATAGGCTCGGGGGCGCCAGCCAGAGTCAATCCGTCCCAGCCGATTCGCACAATTATGTAGGGCACGAAGGAGGAGCTCACAAGAGCTGAAGAGTTGGTAAAGAGCCAGATTTATTGTCGCAGTCCAGGCCATGTATGCGCTGGCAGAGTAACCAGCAATCGATTCGCCACGAAAGGAGCCACTGTTCGCTTTCCAGACACTGGGTGTCAGGCGCTATGATTATGCTGTGAGGTCTTGTACTGCAGGCACAATTCGATGAAGCCGGCTATGCCATAGAACAGGCTAGTTTATGGCAGAAAATGTAACCCGATTTCTAAAGCTGCAGGCCAACGCGCGTCGAGCTGGCCAAGAGTTAGGATGAAAATTCATATGCGACCCCTAGCAATGAACCTCAGCGGCACATCCACAACTCTCGCCCTCAAGTATTCTGCACAATTCTTCCCCAGCAAGTCCACAGTCGTAGTACAACTCACGCCTCTGTCAAGATGATCCTTCAGCAGAAAGTGCACCGCTCTCAAGCCCGGAAACTCGCATCTTTCAACTCTGCCGCCTTTGTACTCATCGGCAAGCAAGTACTTGACGAAGTCCGCCGAGAGGAGGTTTTGGAGCCAGGCGTACTCGTCCTGGTAGCGGACCCAGAAACCGACGTTGCAGTCTGAGCCTTTGTCGCCAGAGCGGGCATGAACAATGGTACCGAGGGGTGCGCGAACGGTTGCTCCAAACCTATTCAAATCTGTTTTGTTAGATGTGATGTCCTGTGTCGGCTGATGCTTCGCCCATGTCTTCGTCTCTGTGGGTGGTGGTATATCGACTACCTCACCCGTTCCAAGATAAACCTGATGCGCGATCGCCGCTTGTGGGAGAAGTGTCACATAGTACTCGAACCTTTCCTTAGGGAATGCTTGTCGCAGATCAAGATGGGGCGTAGCTCCCGGGTAGGCGCACATGATCGGATCAATACACGGTCGGACGAACTTCGCGGGTGCAAGATCTTCTGCTTTCAGCGCTTGAGCAACGACACGAAAGTCCACCGTTGCCGCATTTTGGTTTGTAGGGTTGTCAGCAGGTGATCCTATCGTTTGGAACGAAAGCTGTGAAAATTTATGAATATGCGGCGCCATCTGTGCGCGGATGAGCTGCTCGACCATACGTGCCTTGGCCGGGACGTCAAGACCTGTGAGAAACCAATGCACTTCTGCTTGGTAGATTGGTTTCGCTGTAATGCCGACTTTGGTTGTTGGGGGCGGCAACCCGCCCTTGACGCCTCTTAGAGCTACGCGGTTGGCAGACAGCTGCTCGAAGGAAATATCGTCCAGGATGGCAGTGACATCGGAGTTGAAGTACCATGGTCCCTGGATCTCGTAGAGAAATTGCGAAGTAAGGGTATTGACTGAAACCTCGCCTCCCGACCCTTTGTTCTTCGTGACAATGACCTCGCCAGAATGCGAGATCTCCACGATAGGGTAGCCAATGTTCGTCCAGCCAAGACATTCCAAGTCCTTGAAGCCCGTGTAGTTCCCGCCCGTACTGTACGATGAGCACTCTGACAGATGCCCGGCCACGAAAGTGTTCGCTAGTTTATCGAGATCCGAACGTTGCCATTTGTGCCACCAGTATGCCGCTCCAATGACAGGACTCGCGTCGCTCACTCGTCCACAAACTACTATATCCGCACCCTTCTCGAACGCCTTCGCAATACCCAGTCCGCCTAGATACGCTTGTGCATAGATAGGCTCAAACTGCCAGTCTGCTAGCTTCTCGCCCGTGCAAATGTTCTCGAACGGCGACTCGCCTCGCTTTTGCGCGTCTATCAGCTGGGGCAGCACTTCGTCGCCGGATATCCACGCAACACTAAGATCAAGACCTTTCGCTTGCACCATCTTGGTGACCACCTGATGTAACTTTTGCGTGTCGGATGCGCCTGCATTGACTGCAACTTTGATGCGATACTTGGCTATGTATGGCAGTGCGGGCCCGAGGGCCTCGAGGAACGTGGGTTCGTATGCGTCTATTTGGCCTAAGGAATATCAGAATACTGAAAGAACCGATCAATGTATGGGAGTAACTACCACTGAACTTTGCATTTGCACGTCCTGTCATATTCCCTTCGCTCATCCAATCTCCCACCAACACATTGATGGGGTCGTTCTCGTAGTTCGACGCCAGCAGCGTCATCGCATTTCGACGGTCAGTCGCGGAGCCGGAACATCCTAACACATATCCTCAGTAACATTACTTGAGAGGGCCTACCATAGGAGAACCTAATACACATACCCGCAATGCGAATAGCTCGTCCTGTAGCCATGGTGTTTGTTCAAGGAGGTTGGGGACTGCTGAAAACTTCACCTTCCGCCTCAATCGCTGGAGAGTAATGGTTCGGTTGAACCATCGCAACTCTAATGCGCGAGATGACGAGCATGATGGTACCTCGGAAGGATCCGTCAAACTTCGAGTCTGCGGAGTCAGGTTGAGGCTGTCAGCGTGGAGACGCGACCGAGGCGCGGGGAAAGTGCGCCATTCCTCATCCACACTAGTGCGTAGTAATTGCACACATGTGCACCAGACGCGGCGCGAAAGGCACCTGCATCACAGCGTGATTATCGCCACAGTCCTTCGCACTTATAGTCAATGGGAGTATAATGGACCGTGAAGATGCTCAAGTCTCGTCCACTCGCCGAAGGAGACGGATATAGGAGAGCGCGAATTGCTTCAAGGGAGTGAGGTCTCGCGAAATCAGAAATGACTATTAAGATGTATTCTTCAGTACTTGTTAAGATCCAAAGTGCTAATAGGTTATAGACTCGGAAGCCTCAACATATTAATCCAATTAAACCCTTACTCCGCTGTATGCACTGTTTCCTCGCTGGATTCGCTCCCTAACATTCTGGTTCGACATACCTCTGATCACACTACCCCTCCTCGATGCAGGCACAGAACCGCCCTGTTGCGCAAACGAGTTCGCCCTGGAGCCATACAAGCCGGGCAGACTGCTGACCCTTCGGCCACCGCTTTCTTCGCGAGCAGAGTTCAACTGCTGCGCAAAGGGACTCCTCTTTCTCAGCTCTGGACCTTTCCAGTAGATAACGTAGACGGAAACGACCAGCAACAGGGAAATGGCGAACAAGATCGTGGAGGCGTACGCGAGATGATTTTTGCTGCCGCTGCCGCCGATATTCTGATAGAAGGGCGTGGCCGGTAGTGTGAGCACACCAGCGAGGAAGTCACGAGACCATCCGTTACCGCCTGTTGCTGATGCCGAGTAAGGGCCGTAGGCGCAAATCATGTAATCAATGGTCGCCATGTAAATTGAGTAATTGGCAATTCCGATGATCGCAGACCCAATCAACGAGCCCATCCAGTGAATTGGAGGCCCGGTCGAAGTCCAAGCAAAAATAATCAACCCAATAGGCAGGCAAGGTGCGGTAAACAATAGCCACCATAGGCGCGCTTCGTAGTTCGCCTGTTCATCGCCAGGGCGCTCATGTCGGAGCCGGGAGTTGCGCTTGATCGCTGGAAAGAAGGAGAGCCAGGCTAGGAGGTATCCAATACCGATCGGGATGAACGCTAGACCAATCGCAAAGGCTGCAAAATCCCACTGCTTGTATACAAGCGCGTACGACTGGAGAAACATGAAGATGATGGCGTCCGAAAATCCGGAGAGAAGGGACAAGACAAGCACAATGGGCTCAGTCAGGAACATGCGGAAGGGGCGAATCCACGTGACCATGATCTCGCGCGCACTGAATCGTTCCTTGAAAGTCTTCAGTTCATTCGGACCCCAGATATTGACAGGCTTGCCATTTTTATCACCCTCAGTGCGTCTTTTCTTGGCGATGCGGTCCAGCAAGACAGTCACGCGGGTTTCAGGGACGAATATGGCGTGAACTATCTGCACGGCTCCACCGAAGATGAGCTGGATCCAAATGTTCCATCTCCAGGCCAGGAATTGTTCAACAAAGCCGCCGACGATAGGGCCGAAGATTGAACCTCCAACAGATGAGAAAACAATGAAGGCCTGACTTCGTTAGTGATGGATCTGCGAAACGCTCCAAAAGAATGCATGTGCAGATTGCGTATACAATCACGTGAAAAGAAATCCAACGGAATCGGGCTAGATTTATCTCACGTGACCGAATATCGTTCACACCCATCCAGAGGTTCCGGCAAAGCAAAAGGCATGTACGTACCACGGCATATTGCTGATCGTCCGGATTCCACATATCAGCCACCATAGCCAAGGTTACGGAGCCTCCAGCAGTTGAAATACCACCCAGGGCACGGCAGACAAGTATCGTCGCGAAGTTGGGCGCAATGCCAACAGGAATTTGCCAGATGTTCACAAAGAACAAACTAAGCTGGAGAACGGGCCACCTTCCGAGCTCCTCACTCCAGGGCGCCCATAGTTCGCATCCGAACGCGTAGGTGATCAAGAAAATTGCAGCACCGAGACGCGCAGCCTGGGCGCTGACGCCAAACTCCGAAGAGATACCGGTAACAGCATTGCTGTATAGCGATGTATTGAAGTTCATGCTGACTTGTACTAAGAAGATGACGGTAAGAATCGTCCACTTCTTCCATGTTGGGAACGAGAAGCCGAGCTCATCGTAGCAATCTTCCTCGGTGATTTCGTAGCGGTCGTAGGTGCCATACTTCTGGTAGTGTTTTCTGTCCTCATCGCTCGTTGCTAGTCCTGAGGGATCTTCGGCGTGATTTGGGTCGTTATCGGAGGTAGAGTCCTTCTTCTCTGCTTCTACAGCCTCGTTGTTACGCACGGTGTTCGCATCGTGAATGCTGGGGTTGGCCTCTGCCGCAGAAGCCATGTTGTCGCAAAAATTGCGCTGGCTTGAAAATCGGATGACACGGAGCGCACTCCAAACCTGACCCACAGCTTATTTGAACAATCGCGGGGGACGGCGGATAAGAATGATGAAAGGAGGCTAGGGTCAGTTTAACAATGAACGTCACTTCTGCGCGCGGGCAACGCTATCTTATAAACACAAGCCCAGCAATATTAGAAATTGAGCGCATCACAAGACACTCCAGCCGACGGAGACGTCATATCACATCTTTCGGGCTGACAGGATTTGGCGCTACAGGGTGATGGTACGAGGAACCGTTGCGGACGGGAGCTGTAGCCTCTCAGATGAGGCGAATGGAGTTGTAATTGTGGGTCGAGACTAAGCAGATACCGGCCGAGTCGTGGGTCCGGAAGAGGCGCATTTGGTGTCTAGAGATGGCAGACGGTGTATTACGTCATGCCGCTATTCCCAAGCGTGCAGCGACCACTATCGCCCAAGCATAAAATCCAATTTTGCGCTCTATTTGTCGTTTGAAGCATTCCAAGACATAAAGGCCTTCAAGCCTCAATCAAGGCGCCCACAAGCACTGCCGATCCCGTGTGCCAAGCGACGCCCCAAATCTTAGCCTTGTTCGATTTTACACGCGACTATTGACGTCATCCCGCCCTGCAACGGACCGCCGTGGGGCCCCAGCATCGCCTGGCGCACCGAAAAAGTATCTCTAAGAGCGGCAGAATTTTCGCTGTCGCTCAAAATTCGCTGAAAAGGCGGCGACAACGATGAGATAGGCGTGCACACGAAATCACGATATCTTGGCGGACGGGATGCCGTTTTCGGCGGCTCCGAAACTTTTGAAGTGACCCGCGCTTTAGTCCCCCCTGGGGGATTTCGATGCGGCAGAGTAGAGATTATATTATTTCCCTGCAGTTTCAACAAAGTTTCCAAGGACACCAAAAGCTTCCAATGGTTCTAGCTCCCGCCCAAGCAGAAGAATCAACTCGGTGGCAAGAACGCCCCAAGCTTGGATTAACTACGAGTCGCAATGCGTAGGAATGGGCCCTACCACTAACTATCGCTAGTTTACAATGGTCTCAGAACGATCTCGGAAAAAAAGTTCGAAACTAGTGTTGTATGATAAATTAGCCCTCCTATTCTGTGCCTTTTCTACAACACCTTGCGCCCCGTTACTCCCCGGTCCTCGAAAACCCGGTTAGAATCCTGATCCCAGAGTATCGAGTTACTTCCCGGTGTTTTAGGAACAGTTCAGAGTCTTAATTTCAAGCTACTAAGTACCTCCTCTTGAAGTGAATGAACAGGGGTGCAATTTGGCGTCCGAACACCCTACAGTACCCATTCTATGAAGGTGTTGTTCTGCTCGCAGCCGCATCAAAACTTTATTACCTGTTTCGTACGCCTCGCTTATAGATTGGGGCCTACGACCTCGACGTCCCCTCCCCAGCGTCGTTCAGCATACACTACAGGCTTCCCTCCACATATCCCCCAACTAATCGCTGTGGACACACGGAAGTCCAAAATTATGGAGAGCGACTCTGAAAGGCGGGGGCAGCTACTGCCAGGAACCACCCGCAGATGTTCGAGTCATGATAGCAATCTTGTGCCAGGGGAGTACAGAATGCAGCATCACGAAACACAGCCACATACCGCGATTCCAGGAACAACATGCATGACTACCATTGCGCCTGCTAACGTACGTGTTCGCGGGGTCTGCGAAGGGGCTTGATTGCCAGCGCACATAGCCTCGTTCACTTCTTATCGTCGAACAGACTGTATGGCCACAAGGCTGATTTCAAGCAGTCGAGGGGATGATTCGTCAATCGGGGTACACCCGCCTTGGACTGACCCTAGTAGTGAGGTACAATCCTGTCACGACGTCCTCCGTACCCCCAAGACTGCCCTTCTCGAAGGCCTCTTAGACCAAATTAAGGGATAGGGGCCTTTGTTCCTGTTGCTCAGACGCTCTTTGTGGCACTTGTGAAGCCTCACAGCACTTTCATCGACCTTGCCATGCGGAGGACGCAGAGAGCCTCTCAAGCCACCCAACGGCCGAACACTCGGGAGACTCTCCGCAATGTGCTTCCAGACATGACTCTTCCATATACCACATAACAGGCCATTGTCAGTCTCCATATACGCCAAGGGTTTCGCGGCTTCAGGGGCGGAGTGGTTGCACCCAAGCAGTCGCTTCCAAACAGCAGGGGGTTGGTTCTCCAGACTCAGGGGCGCATCCCCAAATCAGTGGACGCACAGGAGACTGACTCACCAACTTACTACTTACTTCGCCTTGCACCCATCTCTTTGGCATCGTGACCGCTCGCCTATGCTGAACCTTAAGTTCTCAAGCAAGCTTCAGCCTGGACGGCGTGTAACAGATAGGATATGACTCTTCTCCCCCTCTGCAAATATGTGTATATAAATTGCTCCCGGCGTGCCCACTGGTGGTGTGTCCAGAGCAGCAAAGTCCATATTCTCATCCAAGATGTGGCAGGCAATGCTTCAGCAAGTTTCCAGCCTCTTCACACCCCATGCCCTACCACCCACGCTTTCTGATGGATCATACCACACCGCACCCTCCGCATCCTCCACTATTGAGGTACCCACGGTTCCCAAGTCCGTCACCACAGCTATTCAACACGCATCCCCTACCCACAATGGTGATGAGATCCAGCATATTCCACCTATAATCCTCGAAAAATTTACCTTCGCCGAGCCTGTTTCTATCCCGATCTGCCGACAAGGCATGCGCATACCAACGGGCGACGGTCGGGCCAAGACGACCCATGTCAAGGATACATTGAGTCGCTGGATTAAAAAGCGGGCAAACAGTTACTACAGTCACCGCGCCATAGGCGAAGATGAAAGCCGTCTACTCTTTCTCAAGCCGGGCGCTCCAGATGATGAGATCAACGTTTCACTATACACTATCAACGACAGTGACCTCGGCACGCCCCACTATCCGTATGCTGCCCTTTCATATCACTGGGGAGAAGGACCAGAGGAGCACACCATCATTGTGTCAGATGATCCAACGTCCAATCCAATCAAGACGCTAGGACAAGCAGTGGAAGAGAAGATGAATGAGGGTCGACTGAAAGAGAAAAGGCTCTTTGTTAGGCATAATCTCTACGATGCCCTCAAACACTTCAGAAAAGAGGACAAGCATATAGCGCTCTGGATAGATGCTTTGTGCATCAATCAGTCCAGCGAAGACGAGAAGAAAGTTCAGGTGATGAAGATGAACAAAATCTACCGCGAAGCGTACAACGTGTGTGTCTGGCTTGGTTCAGATAGTCCTGGAAACCTGGTGTCGGACACAGCTATGACTTTCATTCCAAAGCTTATCGATCTGGACAATCACTACGAACTGTTGACGATGGACGCAAATATCGAAAAGTGGGCCTGCCTATTTGAACTCTTGAAATGGAGTTGGTAAGTCTAATGGTGAAAGTGCCCCATCAAGTCCCTGAATACTAACATGCGATCAGGTTCTCGCGACGCTGGGTTATACAAGAGATCGTTCTGGCGAAGGAAGCTACAGTCCACTGCGGCAAACGTTCCCTTCGCTGGACTGAGTTTCAGGCCGCCATTTCCATCTTTGTCAAACACTTCGATTCACTCAAGCCAAAGCTCATCGAGCATTCTAAGCTCATACAACCAAGGGGGAACTACACAGATGAGTCGGTATTTGAAATCCGTCACCTCGGAGCGAACCGTCTAGTCGAGATAACAGCGAACCTCACTGCAACCAAAAAGAATGGCTCTTTCAAATCCAGGATCGGATTGGAGACCTTGGTCTGCGCTCTGTCCATATTTGATTCATCCGATCCTCGCGACACCATCAACGCCTTTAGGAACATCTGCAAGGAGAGTAATCGGCCTGCGAACGCCCACATTGTTCCCATGCCAGACTATAGGAAGGATTTGTTTCAAGTCTACCGAGACTTCGTCGAATGGGTTGTGATAGAAACCGGATCAATAGACATCATATGTCGTTTCTGGGCACAAAAGGGGCGGGAAGCCGAAAATGCGACCAACGGCCCCTCCGACGATTTACCTTCGTGGATCCAGCTTGTCGATGATTCAGCATGGGGCAAGGGTGATGATGTGTTCAATGGCCGTAAACTGGGTGACAGTTTTGTTGGCCTTCCCGAAAACCATCACTACCACGCATCTGGACGGTCAATGAGCTACAAGCCCGCTAAGGTCGTGTTCCCCAAAACACCAGTTACAGTTGCAACAAAAGGCGAATCCGGCATGGCTACAGCTATTCCTCATATAGTCATACACGATATGTCGTTGCAAGTGAGTGGCGTGCAGATTGGCGTCGTCGACTTCCGCACTGACCCATTCTCTGAAGGGGTTGTGCCGAAAAGCTGTTTGGAGAAGCTTGGATGGTCGTTCGACCGCAAAGCCGAGACAGTTGCAGAGGTCCCGGATCAACTCTGGCACACGCTCGTCGCTGATCGTGACCCCAACGGCGCAGTCCCTCCTCCGCGGTACAAAGTAGCTTGTCAGCACGTTCTCGCAAAAAGGTCACAAAATGGTAACATCAACATCGACAAGATACTTCAAAAGCACGACTACGGGGAGAACGTCTACGGAGGCCACGAGAGCACTGTCCGAGAATTCCTCAAGCGCGTCCAAGATGTCATCTGCAATCGATCGTTTATTCAAGGCGAACCACACTGCAACTCTAGACCGGGGCAGTGCAGCGAGGCCCAGGACCCGCTTGTTGGCTTCGGGCCACCGAAAACAAAGGATAGAGACGTCATCGTCATTCTCTACGGATGTAGCGTCCCCGTCATTCTTCGCCCTGTTCGTTCTAGTTTGGGCGACGTTACTGCGTATCGTTTGGTCGGGGAGGCCTATATCTATGGCAAAATGGATGGCGAAGCGTTCGAAGACGGAAACGAAGAGAGAACCTTCAAGCTTATCTAACTCTTTGCAGACTCACGTTTCATCCCAGTCGACCATGTATTTTCTTGCCCTGTTAACGGATTTTCTTCAGGCAGTATTGATGTTTCAGTTACATTTCCTTTTGCTCCTTACGATACCCCTGTGTAGCTAGGCTACATCTATGCTCCCTTCTCCCATTAGACATACTAGACTGTACATAGGCATATAGACTCCAAATACTAGTTCTCACACTTGATCAAAATATGGATTCATATTCAATAAGTAATGTGACGGTGGATCGATGCGCTGTGTCTTGTTATCTTCTAGGAACACGAGTGACGGATGATGCAGAATGTTGTACACTCTCAATCATAGCCAGATTGGGTGGACTTAGCATCCGCTAGAAAATATCAGTGTTACCAGAAGTTAGCATTAAGGCTAACTAACAGTATTGAAATGGCTCGTGACTCCATCTGTTATACAACGCGCAAATATCTAGATGGAGCGGGACCAAAAAAGAAAGAACGCCTATCATTGAATGCTGGCCAACACAGCATCGTCCTGTGTGAAACACCTTCCAGGTAAGTAACCTGCACCAACCCTCTCGTATACTCTGCTGTTCTTTTCATCAAAACGATCCGTTGGCACAACCACCAGCACGTAATGTCTTCTGTCGTTTAGGTTCATCGTTCCACTCTGGATTCCCAGGACAACACACTTGGCGTTGTGTCGATCTGTGTCCGCGGGAGTGTCGAAGACGAGATGATCTTCACCTGTTCGTGCAGCAGATCGGTTAAACCCTCGAACTTTGGCGATCAGTGTATGATCCAGTTCGTCCTTATCGGAACGTGACCATGGGGATTCGAAATCTTCCCAGTCAAATCCTTTGAACTTCAATTTGAAATAGTTGATACCGCCTGGGTAGTCCTTCCCCATCGCATCTTTTCCGCCTGCGTATGCCATCCAAGACCACGATGGAACGGTGATCCGAGGAATGCGAGACAGACTGGGGGCATCAAATCCTCGATGCCACAAGAGGCTACGGCAGAGTAGTCCTTTGAGAGCAGCAGATTGAAACATCCCAAAGCCACCTTTCACATTCATGGCATGTAGCAGCCGTTGTTCGAGGCCGTTGATAGCTCTGGGTCGATCTGAAGCGCGGGTAAGACCCAGTCGTGAATATATCTGGTAGAGTTCTTGGAACCGAATGATCCTCTCTCCATGGGGTGCCGAATCGAGAATCTGGGGGAAGTTAGGGTCTCCCAGCAACTGCGCCGATTCGCTGCAGTTCAATGTTAGTATTGATGTCAAGACAAGTCTCCGACAGGAGACTACCTACTTGCGTAGCTTGGTCATGGTTTCGCATCGCACGCCATGGCCACATTCCCAGTAAGTCTGATGTTCCGCGAAGAATATGGTTCGACGTGCAAGCGCGTGTTCCTGCAGAACCCAGCCGCGGCTATTCAATGCACCGTCGAGTACGTGCTCTTTGAAATTATCGATTCTCTGACATACATAGAATGGCGCTTCGCTCTTAATTTCACGACGGAGGGCGACCCAGTCCCTCTTCCGGGGTTTGAGGAAACCAGAGCTGTGGCCAGTAGAGGAGGTGGCCGCAATAACACAGTATGCACCACTGTATACATCCTCCATGCGCTTGCCCTCCTGTTCAAAGTCCGCTTTAATACCCTCCTGGATGATGCAGATTGAATCAATCCAGAGGTATCGACGGCCAAGGGCGCGTGTTACAAGAACGGCGTCCTTGAATGTAGCAGGTAACGATGCAAGTTTTATTCCTGTGAGATGCTCGTCGATGTTGCCCGTCGTGGTGGAGAAGTGGGGTTTCGGTCCCCATTGATGGGATAGCGCAAGCCATCCTGCAGTGTCTTGTGAAACGAAATCCTGTGAGTTTGTCTCCTGAACGCGGACCGTATCGTCGTCTCCAGTGCCAACATCAATGAGGCGGGTAGGCAACCGTACTGGTGCACCCTCACCCCCTCGTTGAGCTGGCCTACATGTCGATGTAGAGTGCTTTTCGTCGCAATCTTTGAGCCAGTTACGAACTACTTCAAGATGCATCTTACTTCCAGCCGCTGGAAGCTCTGCAAATCCGACTTGAAGATCTGCAGCTGCGGGTGAGTTGCAGTCTAGATATAGCATGTCAGTTTCGATTCAACAATGAACGCCTTCAATAGGCGTCTCGGACTCACCTGGACTTCGAGAAATCGAGAGAACAGGGAGGTGATTGCCGTTCATCCTCAGTGAAGATCCAAATCTCGCAAACCGGGCTTTACCAAACATGGTACTTTGTGTCCGTTCACATGTTTTCCACAGCAAAGCACAAAGATCACACGTGTTAGCCCTGGTCTCAAGACCACGTAGGTCGTAGGAGATCTCGAACAAAGTATCCCACAAGCCATCACGGAATGATTCACATTGGTCGCAGAGTTTGGATGATATACGGGTCTCGGCAACAGGATATTGGTCAATATCTTTGAAACTGGAGAAGACCTGGGCAGCAAACTTGACGTCGGTTTCGAATTCCCAATTATTAGGGTCCAGTTTGGGATGGCCATAATCCACTTCCTCTTGTACTGGCCTCCGAAGAAGCCCTGGCGTTGACTTGTCAGAATATAAATTCGAGGGAATGTCAGGGACCGGCCGTTCTGGCTTTATGGACCAGTAGCTCTCCCCTTCGTCTGCTGTCACGATATGGTATAGCCTGTCGCGCAGTTGGTTAGCTCGAAGCCGTGCCGGTCCTGCTGTAACAAAATGAGGCCTCATATCATGTTCTGATGGCTCTGCGGGAGTGATACTTATTCCTGGAACGCTACCTGAAAAGGTTTCTTCGGCCACAGATGTCCCTTGAGGTGCTGAATCATTGGACATGTCATCGTTGACTTGTCTATCCGGATGCGCCCTCCCAGGGTTCATACGAGATGCCTGAAAGCTGCCTTCAACAAAGGTGCCTCCTTCTCGAGGGAGTTTAACAACGAGAAGACCTCCTTGTACGATTTCGAGAAGGTCGCCAAGAGCGGTGGTACCGACCCTACAGGCTGGGTCCTGGGCCATGTGATTCATCCAGTATGTGGCGATGTTGTGGACCACGCCTACATTCTCGCCGCCCACTTCGCTCAACTGATAAAAAGGGGGGTTTTCGGTCATCTCTCCCCTCACGCTCTTGTTGAACTTTTCCAGTCCCTCAAGGCCATAGAGAAGCCACACAACGAATTCGAGGGTGATGCAGCCTATCGACCAGATATCGTATAGGCGAGATATCCGCATCTCTTCAGAACCTGGAAGCATCGTGCCAACACCCGTTGCAATCTCGGGAGGCTCGTAGCGTCGCGTACCATATTCAGACGAAGTTTTGCTGTGGCGCAGAGCGGTGGCAACATCCTTGTTTTTTGCACAGCCCCAATCACAGATCTTGAGTGTGCCCAGTTTGTCTCCATCGGTAAACCACAGAATGTTCGCTGGCTTCAAATCACCATGGCGATACGATGCGCCGCTGTACACACCACCATCTTTTAGAAAATGTGCGGCATTCAAGGCTTCTGCGAGCCCGAGAAGCTGTGTAATCACTTCATGGACTCTAGGGGCTGTGAATTTTGGTTTAGGCGTTGCCTTCCACAGATCGTGTAGATTGCCCCCATCCGCCCATTCAGTGATCAAGTAATGTTCTGGATCTTCTGGCGTTCCCCGCCGAAAGGCAGTAATGAAGCGGACGATGTGGCCTTTATGGTTAAGATCGTTCATTACCGCCATGGCTTTGACCTCAGAGGCCCAATTACGGGCTACCTTTTGACGATCCGCTTCATTATCAACCTTGATTTCCTTGACGGCAACAACGAGAGGAGGAGGAGCGTTCTATGCTATATCAGTGTGGTACTAACAATCGACGTCTGATGGCGATTTCCTTACCGCAGTTGATGGATCAAGAATGTGGTCGCAGTGAATTCTATACTTGGAAACCATACCGAATGACCCTTCAGCATAGGATGCCTCCTTCGCGATGAAGGGCATGATGAGGTCCCAAGTATCGTGGTTGGACTTTTGAGTCGACAAAACAGGCGCAAGAAAGCTGAACTGCTTCTCTTGGAAGTCATATATTTTGCCGTAAGTCCAAAACCGGTCATCTTCGTCCTCCACAGGTCCTTCCATTGCTACGAACGGGTGCAATTTCCCTCTCTCCAGGTTTTCTCTGTAACGTTTGCCCGCCCATTTCTCGATGGGCAGCATCTCGTCGTCAAACCTTTTCTCGTAGAACCAGGACATGGCGTTTCGCAGGAGCTTCTTTTTGGGCTCCAGGAAGGCCATTATAGCGAAGACTTTGAGTGCTCTGAGGCAAATGAAATCGACTAAAGCATCATCAGTAGGTAGCGTGATATTCATTGCCCCCTTGATCGATTCTTTGGAGATAATGAGATCGGAGACGCCTTGCGGGACGAAATCGCTCCGCGTTTTGTCGAATTTACTCTCTATCATGCTCTCACGCAACAACTCTGAGAGTTTACCCCCAGCATTGAGTGGTGCCATTGATGCTGAGATCGAGTGTCCTGTAAGAGACTTGTTAGAATCGATGAATTGCACAAGACGATACAGCTGAATGGTGCACCAACAGGTTAAAAACAAAGTGGTCAAACTATCAGCCGATACGTGATCGAAACTCGAGCAAGGCTACTTAATAGTCAAAGAACTTCTTTTGACCGGTGAGCTCACGCTTTGTATGCTGGCGCACAGCTGGCCTATGGAGACAGCGCCCACATGCGCGAGAGCACCCGGAGCAATTAGGCTACGAGCCTGCGTATGTCCAAATTGGACTAAGAAGTGGACGAGGCTTGCTGCGCACTTGTTGACCTGCTGTGCGTCGAGAAAAGCCTCCGAGTGAACCATGAAGAATTAGGGTGACCTGCTAGGTGTGCGTCGAGACCTCGCTGAGAGTACATGGCGCGCAGGCATGTCGCTAACCGCGGATTTGTTACACATTGTGCGAATAGGATCATGATTGCA
This sequence comes from Parafenestella ontariensis, assembly GCA_021596325.1. Classification (NCBI taxonomy): domain Eukaryota; kingdom Fungi; phylum Ascomycota; class Dothideomycetes; order Pleosporales; family Cucurbitariaceae; genus Parafenestella; species Parafenestella ontariensis. The sequence goes on along the minus strand of JAKGDA010000010.1, from coordinate 643,265 downwards.
GCCTAAAACAGGCAAAGAAGGCAATCCGTTGAGATGGGGTTGCATGACCAGGCGTTCCGGGGCAAGCACAAAAGTGGGAAGCAGGCAAATGTGGCGGCTGAGGTCATCCTTAGCCCCGAACACTAACTTCATAGTCGGAGAATTGGCGCAACTACTTGTACGACAAAACACGTGCGGAGCGATCGCACGGAACTTTTAGGAGTAGCAGAAGAAGAACGCAAAACGTGGTTTTGCTCCGAGTGAAGAGGGGTTGAGCTCCGAAACAAACGCCCCCTTCACGGCTCGAGCCATGCGTTCTTTGATCGATGTTATCTTGGTTGAAACGCGACGGCCCGTTCACCTCCAGGATGTGAATTTCTTGCCTATCGGCCCCAGTAGGTCCCGCAAGGACCCTGCTATCTGCAGTCCTTGATTTCTTCCTGCAGTACTGGTTAGTCTCCGCGATTTAAGGTAATAGATTTACGAAACTTACGGGAGACAGACGCTTCGGGACTCGGATGCTATAGACGTTGTGTACAATCTGTATATCAATCAGCGAGCGCTAACCTTGCCCTAAATCTGCGTCCTAACATTGACTTCATATTGTGATCGAAATTTCATTTCCAGCTTGTTCATCAATTTGACTGGGTCGATATTTCCAACGCAAATGTTCTGAACTTCAAATTGTCCATCTCCGATTGGATCGGCCATGCTGAAACTGTATCGATTGTCAACAAAGTTGAACGAAAATGGCCTTGGCGGTAGCAAATTGGAAGTGATCCTAACAATGGGTTTCCGATTCATCGCCTTTTGTATGTGAGCTGTTATCGCCGCTTCTGCCTGAGGCTGAAGTTCAGTTCACAAGATCGCTTCAGCTCGGCTTGATCACATATGCAACGAATCAAGGTCGTGCGACGACCGGATCGCCGTGACCTGGACAGCCGCAAAGTTGGTGTGGCTTGGAGGATTTATTGGCGGCACACCCATCAGCATGGTGGCGTGGAAGCCCGCGGCATCAATAACACCAATCAGAGCTAGCGCGTGGAGGTCCGGAACATGTCCGGCTTTCGTTCGCCTGACGCTGTTGATCTTGTAGAGCGACTACTGACGCCTCACTGGAAGAGTAGGTAAAAGTTATGGAGGCTGTGCGGCTGAATTCAATTTGTTCGTTTAGAGCTACCTACCTACAGTAGGCAAGGTGGGGTCCAATGGTAAGAGGACGCCTCTGTACCAATCCGGAAACATACCAGGAGGCTCTCTATATCATGCGTTCGATACGCACAGGGATCTTTCAGCTTTGCACCCACCCTTATGTCGCTCAATCACATAGCCTTATCGCTCACGGGTCCTGCCCAATTGATGAAGTCTTAATCAATGGCTGCCTTTTGTATCGGCCTGGCCTTGACGCACCACGTCCTGACCGTTCGGATGGAAATGCGCAATGGCGACAGGTTTACCGCTGAACAGGCTAGGCATTATTACCGACGTTCATGATCCCGATTTGCAGCCACAACAACACCAACAACAACTAGTACCCGTCACAACAGATCAGTCGGCTCCACCAGCCTCAGCCACCCATGATAATAACTCAGCCATCGCGAAAAACAACCTCCTGGATTGGTCTACTCTAGAAGGTAAGCTGCACAGGAAGAGTATTTATGGTAGTCTCTGCACCACCTGGGTAACAAATGGAGTACAAAACGACTGACAGACATTGAATGATATAGCCCAAGATTCTGTGATAGACCCATCGCCTTGCACTGTTCCTATATATCCAGGATCCATCCTTTCCGACGTGTCTGCTAAGTCTTCCGGAAGCTATGTGGTACCAGTGTCACACTTATCTAATGCACCGTCGGCTGAGAATACGTCAAGTCAATCGCAACATAAATGCTACGCCGTCGCGTCGCAAATTGCGAGATCTATTACGGGAACTCCCACGAACACTTCTAATTCAAGAAAGCGCGAATCAGACCCTCTTGTTGGAGATGTCGAGCTCATATCACATGGCGTCGACGGTGGTCCCATTCTGGCTATTCCACGGACGTCACGTACTATGGATAGTCTCCGTGACTTCCTGCTCACATTTCGCTATTCCAACAGAAGCTTAGATGAAAGACATTGGGCAAGCCTGGATGAAAACTACAGCCACGGGTTTCGACGAGGTCGTTCGTGGCTAATCTCTCGACCTCGCATCTTCAACCATTTAGAAGACCAACTGAAAGCAGCCATGGAGCCATCATACCTTGAGCATCGGAACTTTCTCCCTAGGGGCAAATTATACCAGCTGGTTACTAAAAGATCCGTCGAGAAGGAAGTCGCAAGACGCAAACATCACGCTCAGAAGAGATTCCAGACGCAGAGGGGACCAGACAGCATTCCTATTGAGGAAAGTAAACCCCGACGGAGGTGGACTCATATCCGCTCGAGATCTGCCCCAGAGCTTTCCAAGCGCTCCTCAAGGGGGACCTACCGCATGATCTTTGCGATCCTGGTATTCATTAGACAACCGCTTGGGATCTGGTCCTTTATTGAAGAAGGGGTTAGCGATGCAGACCTTCCTCTAGAAGAAGTAGAACTTAGGGTGAGTGGCCACAGCCGCTTGGATCTGAGGAGCAAGCGAAATCTCTTCGCACCATTGCGATGCTTCAAGAACTGGGAAGATGGCGCCATCAAAGACTTCGCTGAACATCAATGGGTTTTTCTCGCCCCTGTCTTTGAGAAGTCAGAGGAGGAGAGCGTACCGCATCTGAAACTTCATCCGAGACATATCCTTCCATTCACACGGACGCCGCTAGAGAGAGGTGGGTTTGGCCAACTGTACAAGACCAGCATCCATCCCGATCATCACAATTTTGAGAGAGCTCTGGTATGCCAACCAAAACTGCCGCTTCACAAAAGGCTGATGGAATTTGGAAAATCACATCTACATTATGATCTTGTGGCAGTGAAAGAGCTGCTTCCTAGAAAGGAAGGAGCCGGCAAAACCAAGAAAGCGTTTGAGGCAGAGTCAAGGATTCTCAGAAACCTAAGCAGGATAGACCACATGAGCCACCATCTTATAACGCTATTGGCAACTTATGAGCAGGAAGGGCGGTATTTCCTCATCTTCCCATGGGCTGACAAAGATCTCGAACAATATTGGGAAGAGACCCTACCCGAGCCGGGCATGGCGAAGTGGCTGATTAACCAGTGTTACGGACTTGCCGATGGACTCTCTCACGTTCACCATTACTTGACGATGTTGAAGACTACCATGGAGTTTGAATCTTCGGTCTCAGAGAGGACATCAATTACGTCACCCACCCCATCGAATTCATTGACGTTATATGGACGCCATGGAGATATCAAGCCCAAGAACATTCTTTGGTTTCGCGATCAATCAAACGGCGGCTACGGCACGTTGAAAATTACCGACTTCGGGATTGCTCAATTTACCAGTGACAACACGGAATCTGCGAGGAGGAAGGGTATTGTGCCGAACTCGTACACATACCGTTCGCCTGAGTGCGACTTTCCGGATGCGGAGATTAGTCCCCAATGCGACATTTGGGCTCTCGGATGTGTTTATCTTGTATTCATGACATGGTATTTTGGTGGTTGGAATTACGTGCAAACTTTCGCGAGTAGACGCAAGGCCAACGATTATTACTGGCCCCTCAAAGCCACTTCGGACACCTTTTTCACAATTACAGAGAATAAGTCAGGAACGCGGATGGCAAGAGTGAAGGACTCCGTCGTGTTGGTAAGCCTCCGCCCTTTGTTCATGCCGATCTTGAATTGACTTGCAACTTGCAGATGATCGGAGAGCTTCGATCGCACAGAGCCTGCAACAATGATTTTCGCGAACTGTTAAAAGTTGTACAACAGGAGATGCTGATCATCCAGAGGCCTGATACTGATAGGCATCTACAGGTCTCCGGCCAGGAGATCAAGAGGCGTATAAGCTCAGGCAATCTCGCGCTAAAATTAGGGCCCATTCGAACGAATCCTCCCGAGAATTGAGAAATCCAAGAGGCCAGCATATGTACGCCAAGTCGCAAGAAGCCTTGATTGGGGCCTTGGCTGTGATCGAGTTGGGCTGTATCTAATTTGATGGACTCATCTCTCAAGCAGCCACTTTATACCTACCAACGTATCCTCGACAAACCTCGTACTTGCCTGCAACTCTGGATAATTCGTCCAAAACATGTGTCCATACCCACTGTATAGCTCAAATCTCGTCAACACGCCACTCTCCCTCAAAACTCGATCATACAACACCGCCTCATCCCGCAGCGGATCTAAACCGCCAACCTGGAAGAACGCTTTCGCGACTCCCTGATGGCCATGGGAATGGCTGTATGGGTCCCACAACGGAGATTGTACATCAGGACCGTAGATTGATTCGATCATTCCGGGTTGTAAGCCCTTCAGAACAGGATCGTTGACGCTTTTGGTGCGGGATTCGTAGAGGTGAGCGAGCGGAGCTGGAACGTTTGTGTCGGGGAGGAGTGCTGGGACGCAGAGATATTGGCCGGTGATAGGAGGATTGAGCTTCTCGTCTCGAGAAATTAGGGCAAGGACAGCTGCGATGTTTCCGCCTGCTGATGCGCCACCAACGATCAACCCGCGCGACGGAGTGGCTTTCAGCTTGCCGCTGTTTGCGACAGCCCATTTGAGCGCGTCCCAGCAGTCGTTGATCCCAATGGGGAATTTGTGCTCCGGCGCAAGACTGTTTTTGTAAGCTATATGCTTAGTGCCAAGTATCAGACACCATACAGTTTGGCGTACTCACCGATATTCTACATTGACGCACACCGCTTCCAAGTCCCTTGCAAACATTCTGCAGTTTAGGTCTTCATCCGTCTGAGTAGTTGTTAGACTGAACATCCAATTCATCCCAAGCTCTCCGCCTTGGATCTTACAAGATCGCCCATACTCCAACCTCCCTCATGGTACATCATGATCAGTGGACTTCCCCCTTCAGGTGGCCCCTTCACAGGCTGGTAGACGCGAACACGTATGGTCGAGCCATCTCGCGTAGGAACATCATGCATCATCTCAACTACATCATCAGGGATAGGACCCGGAATAGGGTAGAGATGGCGCAGTTTCTCGAGATGTGCAGCTCTCGCCGCTCGATGTTCGAAGAAATCTGAACCGCCGATATCTACTGGTCGAGTCTCGAACGCCTGCAGGTTTCTTAGTGAGTGGTGATATGGAATTCTAAATTGAGATGGGTCGAATTGGACGCTTGAACTATAGCCAGGAGAGTCGGCCTTACTTCGAGGGCATCGTAAGGGAGCTTTATTACCTTTTTGTACTCGGGGGAGACTTCGCCTGATTTTAGGACTTCTTCTCTCGTGAGGTGCGCCATATTAAGGTTCTTAAACGGACCGATATTTGCTGAAGTTAGTCAATAAGTTGGTAAGAGCTCGGGATAAGCATCAAATGTGATGAAAGGAAAGTTATTATGTCCCGAGATCACGATGGGGCAGAATAGCGATGACGTCATTTCTTACTCTACGCAACCCTCCCTCCTCAACGCATCGCTTCGCAGTCATGAGTGTTCCATCCATTACTGTTAATCTTGCATACTCGCCTTTGTCAACCCCTGGATCTATGTCAAGGAAATGTCGTTATGCTAAATGGAGCAGAACAGTGTTACGATTTCCTTTCATAATGCGCGATTGCATTATGCAACTGCTTACCAAATCTAAGCAAGGCTAAGTGTATATACCATAGACATGTGTACCTACCATACCCTGTATATGTAGCCTGTCAACCACAGAGAATATGTCAAAGGCTATCTACCATTCGATGAACTCGCAACTACCATCGAGTAAAACACGTTACAAGAAATGACACAGCAATATGAGTTCGCATCAGTCGACTTCCAGACTATGAGGGCTGCTAGCTGTACTACGTGACTTTACCACCATTTGCCAGACGAGCGTATCCCAAGTACAGAAATTTACAAATCTCGAGTACACACAATACGCCTTCCGATTCAATCTTCAAAATGACAGCACTGTAGCCAGCTCACAACACTCTCTCTAACACTATCACCCATCCATTCACCATCATACAGCTTATATAAATCCCCCAGATCCCATTCTTCTACATGCTCAAAAGCCTGGAAAAAATCCAACACTCAACATCCAACTCCAACATCTGGCATCTACACCATTTCCCCCTTACTAACGCCTAGCTCTAACCCCCCTTCAACAAACTACCCATGCCTCTCCGCAACATCCACTGGGCAGACCAACAAGCCCGCCCCAGCGATCGCCTAACAGCCGCAAACCTGGCCCAAGTCCCGCACGGGTACTATGACTGGGCAGCAGGGCGGTACATGGCGCAGCCGCGCGGGATGCAGGGGTACTGGAATAGTCGGCGGGGCCAGTGGCATTGGCGGAATGGGTATCAGTGGGGAAGTGCGATGGGGCGGTATATAAATTAACCGACTGCAGGGAGAGTGGAAAATCGCCCAGGCATGGGATGAGCAAATAAGGAATCTATGGATCTGCAAGTGGACTGTGTAGGGGAGAGGTTGATTTATTCTTGACTCGAAACAAGAAATTTCAGATTCCCTCGTGGTGACGGGTATCAACGCTAGAAAGTAGACCACCGCGCGCTTCTAACACAATGTTTCCTAGCTCATGCAATCGCGCCTGCAAACGCTCGTTCCTGTGGCTGGTAGCGCCCTTGTACGATCTGTCATGTTCAGTAGCCCCAGCAGCACTCGCTATCATAAGCGCACCGGGATCCAGGTAGTTCACACTGGATATATTTTTCCAATTCTTCGTCCTGATGAGCTCTACTAGTACGAGCAAGATGATGACTGCATTGATCGTGAAAATGACGTAGATGTACACGTTGTCGCCAACACGTAGTTCTCGTACGGAGCCGTCCATGGGTGTGGCGGAGGATGCCTCTGTCATAAGACTGGCTTGCATCTGTAAGGCTACCGAGTACGAAAAGAGACCTTGCTCTGTACTAAGTAGAGGCCCTTGTCTTCCTAGTTCCGCTGGCCACTCCCTGATCAAGGACACATTTTGGTATGCGGGGACTCGAAGGACTGCCGGGCTGGTCACATTGGTCGCTACAGGTGTCAGAGCGCCGACCCAGATAGCAGCGGGCGCGGCGATGATGAGAATGAATGCCAGTAGCGGAAGTAACAACGATAGAGGCACACTCCAGTCCACAGATCGTGTACACAGTCCGTTCCAAAAGCGCACGATGTTAAGAGACGCTGGGCTCTCTTTCCAGTGGATGCGAGTCGCTCGGTTGATGAGGTTGCATAGAATAGTTGTGTTGATAAGCGCGAGACTGTTGGCGAGTACTTGAATTGTTAGTTGTACGGTAGCTCGATTGCGGGAAATAAATGTGTATGTTGAAAGTGGAAATGTCCAATCTCGAACGCTACTCGCTAGAATCAGGATGCTGAACATTGAAGTTATAAGTAGGCCAAGAGCCATGAGTACTGAGGGCCACATGGTCTCCCACTCGCATCCCCAATTTGCTCCGCATGTTTTGCTGTACTGTAATCGTGAGGTTCAACCACAGAGGAAGCCGAGTCCAGATCGCGAAGCGCCACATGAGTGTACTTATTTGCCATATCAAGCGGCGGAGGAGAAGGCGAAAAAACCGATGTGCGGTACAGACTGTGATTAATCACACCTTCCTCGATTGTAACTGTTTGAGAGAAAATTGATTATGGAGAACAAGAGCGTGGCTGGGGCCTGATAAGATGGGGGCCATTTTGTCGTGCGAAGCCGCTTGGCCGAACATCTCACATCTGAAGGTGGTGCACCGAGATGCCTGCACGCCAAGGAGCGCCATGCCGACGGTGCATATTGGGTGTTCATGCGAAACAGAGCCATGGAAGGAAGAACAAGAGTAGGGTTGACTAGAATAGGAACGCGACTTGAGAACCGTAAAATGATACTGAGTCTATTAAGAGCAACAGAAAAGGAAGAAAGGGGTATCTTGATGCCACTCCTGAGAGCAAGACTTGCTACTCTCGTTAAGACCTGCTGCGACGGGGTTCACGCTTAGATATGGGAGAACGAACGGAATCCCGATCTCGACGAGGAGAGCGAGCGCGATAGGGTAATGGTGAGCGCTTCGACCGCGGACGATCAGAGTCCTCATCGACAGAGCTAGGACTGCGGCGCGCGCGTTCCCGGTGCCGGTCGCGTTTGTCCTGGTCGCGTTTGTCATTGTGCATAGCATGTCGCGCCTTGCTTCGGTCTCGGTGGCGGCGATCATCCTCTGAGCTCTCATCCCGGCTTCTACTTCGCGTTGCCTTTGGTCGCGAACGTCGCTCACGATGGTCATCTTCCTCTTCGTGCTTGATCCGCCTCCTATCTTGCTCTCGATCACGGTCTTTTGAGCCATCCCTGTGGCGATGTCTATGTTTTCTTCGCTCCCTCTCCTTCTCTTTGCGCTTGTTCTTCTTTAGTTTCTTGAGTGCATCGTCAACCTTTTCTTGCTGCCGCTTGATCATGGAATCTCGCATAGGATCATCCTCATCGAGTTTCTCCATTAATCGCCCCAATTCGATCTCTTCAGGCAGCAGGGGCCTATCGTCATCCGAGTCGCTCTCGCTTTCTGTCTTCCTCCTCTTTCGCCTGGCCCCATCTGACTCGTTGCCAGGGTCGAGGTCCAGCTCCCCCATTGTATTGTCCCTCATGTCCTCGTCGTCCTTGGGCTTGTAACGCGCATGGTCCACTCGAATCACGCGGTCCATGATGGTCGAACCGCCCAGGTTGTCCACAGCCAGGTCGCAGCTTCTCTGGTCCTCATACTTGATCCAAGCAAATCCACGTGACTTGCCTGTTTCTTTGTCGCGTGCGAGTTTTATCCAAACCGGCTCGCCGTACTGAGAAAATACGGTGATGATGTCACCCTCTGAGAGCTCGAAGGGCAGGCCGCCAATGTAGACGAAGGCTGTGTCGCGGTAGTCGGTATGCCATGAGCCTTCCGGGGTGATGCCAGCTTCGAGCTCGCGCTTGTTGAGCTGTTGTATCGCGCGCACCGAGTTCATGGTGAGTGGCGTGTAAACAGATCGGCGGGAAGTGAGAGGTCGTAGGAAGGTGCGGCCGGGTCTTTTCTCGTTCGCTACTTCAAATTCCGGCTTTTCAGTCTTGCATGCTCCTTGCCTCGGCTTCGTCCGGTGTTCTCCTCGTACGCTCAAGATCTCGTTGCGGTTATCTGGGATTGGCGTGCTGTCTCTTTCGGAGGTGCGTTCCGCTCGAACTTTTGAAGCTCGGTCTTGGCAGGGCCCAGCAACACCCCTGCACAAAAGCTCCCCATATACACAAGCATCCCAAACAACGACAACAGCCCCGCTAGATAGTCACCGACCGTCGCATTGAGCCTACCCCTTCCGTCAGTCACCTGAATATCTATCCCTCACTCACCACACGAGTGCCAATACCAGTGTCAGAGAGTGTCACGTCGCGCGCGTGGAAGCTCCGCAGCACCTCCGCAATGAGTGCGCGTCGAGCATCCCATTTCCCCACGCGGACACCAGGAAGCCACGACCGGCCGGGCAGCAGAGACACAGACAAGGAGGAAATATGGAAACCCATGCTGGACAACATCTCTAGTGGGAAGCGACTGCCTGAGAAGAGCTTGCTCGTCCTGGGTGAGGCCATCCAGAGGAAATACAGGGGCATAGGCTAACGAAGGGGTTGTAGGCGGGACACCAGAAACGCAGCGAGAGTTTCTCGAATCAGTATCGACAGACGCTTCGAGCAACCGAAGACCACCAGACCGGGGCAGGAAGCCGCCAATTGCCAATCAGTTTGCGCTGGGGTATACATATCAGGATGTGCTCGACACTGACCATGAGGGTAGCTAACTCCCCACGACGCCTCTGCTATCAAGTTAACCCTCCCAGACACGCTCGCTCGCCTCTCTCTGTACCTCCTCGCAAACCCCTCGCCCTCTTTCACCCCCTTGATCAAGCCGTACCTGAACCCGCGCACACTCCCGCATATGCTCATCGTAATCCTGTTAGACTGGAACCACCCGTGGCTATGGGTAAAGCAACTTCGTGACTGGATACGAGTGTTAAGGTCACTCATTCTTTCGCTCGATGATGCCTCCAAGGAAGCCTTAGAAGAGAACATTCAAACACTACAAGACAAGGGGCGCAATCTAAGCACAGAAGGAAGCAGCATGGAGAACGTGAAGATACCACTGGGACCTGGAGAGTGGGATGAGCCGCTTGGCATCCCCTTGTGTGTTGTGTGCCAGAATGCTGACAAGATCGAGACTCTCGAAAAGGAGCGAGGATGGAAAGACGAGAAGTTCGACTTCATACTGCAGTACATGCGCACCATTTTGCTCAAACATGGGGCGAGTCTGGTGTACACAATGCCCACAGCGCCTGGGTCGTTACGGACGCTCATCCACTCAACACTGGGCATCAAGTCGCTACTCAAGCAGGAGCAGTTACGACATAACGTGACAGACCGCGACCGGGTACTAGTACCGCCGAACTGGGATTCTTGGGCAAAGATTCGAATATTGGGAGACAAGTTCAACGTGGAGGAAACCAGCCAGAAATGGAGTCTGGATATCGACATTCCACAGCACATGCGGCCAACAAATGGAGATGCTCCAGCACCTGCGGAGGGTGAAGCTGAAGCGAGCGGCGAACCGATACCAGGAACCGAAGAAGATCACGACGGACCATCCGCGACCTCCATCTACGAAGAAGCCATACGAAACCCAGAGTCGGATTATCCACTATCGAGCCTGTCGCGGCAGACCAATGGCCTTGAAGTCACGAGTGAAGACCCGCAAACATTTCTTGCGGAGCAAGTCAGTATTCTTGAGAAATTACGGCAGGAGGATGCAAATGACGCAGCTATCAAAGCTGCACGGAAGGAACAAGACCCATCCACGATCAGGGCCTATACGGACGATGCCTCTGGAGTGGTCGAAGAACATATTGGGCCCGTGCAGTTCAACATGGGTGGCATTCAGGTGAACGCTGACGAAATGGTCAAGCGGCTGCAGGTTCGTTAGAAACATTTCCTTGGTGTCCATAAGCAAGGTAGAGGACTATTTGAAGCACCATGATGCTGATTTGTTGAAACAGGATCGCCAAGCAAGCCGAACGGATGAGCCTGTGACACCGCCACCCAAGTCACAGGACGCAAATATCATGGACAACGAGAAGCTGAGGTCATTCTTTTCGGGCCTGGTCAACAAAGGACCCTCAAGTAGTCCGCGAGGGGCATAACGACAGCGTATGATCAGCGCAATAGAAGTCGAGAGAGGTACTGAGCTCATTCGCTTGGTATCAACAAGCTCCACTCCCGACGCACTCTTACGAAAGACCTGCCACGACGGTTGTCGCCTCTATTGGTCGGATTTTTCTATCAGCATAGTTTTATACCCACAGCGTAGTCTGGTCGACACCATATCATCTCTGTTAACCTTGTTTCTTTCCCGCCCCCCATCATCCTGAGTTGTGAGGTTTGTTACTGATCGTTCGGCTGCGGCTGGATAGCAAATGTGCGAATAGGCGCACAAGACCCAGCCCTTCTCCTTCTTGGCGCTCGAGAACGTACAACGTGTGGTGTCGGTCTGGGCAAGCCACACGCAGATGCAAGCCATTATCGCCCCAATCTCGCATTCCTACCCAATCGGACACCTTCCCCTCCACGGCTCCGCCTCCATAAATCATGAATGCTTGCGTCTTTTTCTCCACGTCGCTCCACACTCGCAGCACTCTAGAACCCTCGTAGTGGTCACACGAGAAAAGGGCAAAATGCAGCCTCGCCATGGCGCTGGAGGGCTATATCGCTCGTCCCCCCGCCTTTGGGTAACCCGGTGACCTTTGTAACCATGGAGGTCCGCCGCTCACATGATGGTCCGGAGGTTGTGCCTCCCCCTCCCCAAGAATTACAGGCAGATTCGATTCAATATCCTCATTATGCCCAGTATCCTCCACAATCGTCGTCTCCGTATGGATACCCCTCTCCGCCTCCGCAGTATGGACAAGGACAGGAGAAGGGATATATCACACAGGCTGAAGTTGGCACTACTGACCCCGTTCCCAGCACGAAAAGGCGCCGCAAGTGGTGGATCATGGGGATCTTACTCTTTCTTGTTATTGCAGCTGCGGTTGGAGGAGCGGTAGGTGGGACTGTAGGGAGGAAGAACAAAAGCGACGCATCGAGGTAGTATATCCCATCTTTTTCGTCCCTTTTCACCTTATCGATCACTACCTACCCCCCTCAACCACACTGCCTAACTTCTGCGCTAGCGCTCCTGCCACTGTGACCGTCACCTCTACTGCACACTCCGACATGCCATCCGCCTCCGACCCAGCAGGCATGCCCACCAACACTGCCAGTACCACCCACTCAACAATACCGACCCCATCTTCCTCGTCCAAGAGCGTCTGCCACGGCACCATGTGCACCCGCATGCTCTCCGCGATCACCTGGACGTCAGGCAAAGCGACCATCTTCGGCGTGGGCGAGCACAACGGATGCTTCTTCAAAAACGGGGACGGCACAACATTCGACGACAACTGGACCGCGCTTGGCGGCGTCTTCCTCTTCCCACCCGTCGCAGTATCTTGGGGAGAAGGGCGCATCGACGTCCTAGGCATCGGAACCGACGGCGCTATGTACGAGCGGCATTACAACAACGGCGCATGGAGCGCGCAGTGGGTGTCACTCGGCGGAATCTTCACATCCCCGCCCGCCGTCGTGTCGTGGGGCACCCAACGGCTCGACGTCTTCGGGCTGGGGTCAGATAGCGCGATGTATCATAAAGCGTACGGCGGCGCCGAAGGGCTGCAATGGGATGCACAATGGCATAACATCGGTGGGATGTTTAATTCTCCGCCCAGTGTCACGGCGTGGGGACCCGGACGGCTCGACATGATCGGCCTAGGCACCGACAACGCCGTGTATCAAAACTACTGGCAGGGTAGTTGGGGCTCTTGGACGCGGCTCGGCGGCGTATTCAAAAGCCCTCCCATAGTTACTTCGTGGGGGACGAATCGCCTCGATATCTTCGGCATAGGCACAGACGACGCTATGTACCACTCGTCCTGGAACGGCAACAGCTTCTCCGACTGGGAATCGCTCGGCGGGACGTGGGAGTCTGAGCCTGCTGTCGTAGTGTCGGATCTCAATCGGCTTGAGCTTTTTGCGGTCGGCGCAAAGGACGATGCGATGTGGCATAAGCGGCTGGTTGGGGATAGTTGGGAGGAGTGGGAGAGTTTGAAAGGCGAGTGTAATTCTGCGCCCGCGGCGGTTTCGGCGGAGAGTAAGGGGGTTAATGTTTTTTGTGTGGGGACGGATCAGGGGATGCATACGCAGATCACTGATGGGGGAGGAGGGTGGTCGGGGTGGTGGGCTTTGTCGGGTGGGTTTGCGTTGGGCCTTTAGACGGAGATGGAGCTGGTGAGGGGGTTTGAAATGCTAGGTACGTCGTGGGCGTTTGTTTGTGTTCACCTTAACGATAGCATGTTGGACCTTTTAATGTTAGGATGACGGAGGCTATTGTTTAGATTTTATGCGCATAAGGCTGGTGTATGGAGGTAAACGGGCAAGTCATAATACGAACCATCAGGACTGCTACCACAGATGTAAGTACACTTACAATTGCGCGCCTCCTTTACTATCTTCTGCCTTGTTTTCTCGTCTCTGACCCATTTACAATTTTCTGCTAGGGGCATCATTAATCACGAGCTGCTTTGGTTCCACATGTGGTTGATGCAATCTGCGATGTATCCGTCACCCGCATTCTTCATTATGACCATACCGCTCCGCGATTGAATAAGGACTTAGGGGAGCGTCAAAGTTCTTGTCATTAACTCGCAGTACGCACGCAGATGAAACCAGCGCACGTGGCCAGTATAGGACCGAACCGCAGTTTCCTCCAGTTTCGGCGGCGCTTTTCGGCAACTACTGGTAAAACCGTAATGCGCCATTCATACGCGTCGGTTGCTACTTTTGCATCATCACGCATGATTAGTCGTATTCGATCAAATCCGGCTTGAGATTACCGATGATTAGCCCACAGAGTGAGAGTCAGTTGCCAAGAGTCAGTACCATCTTCCCCATGACGCCCTGCTACAGCCACTAAATGCTAGTCTTACCGACGAAGAAGCTTTGCGGCACCCCTTCTGATGATCTTGGCTTCCAAAGCCGTGTCACCGGGCCCTGACAGTTTTCAGGTCGAGTGTCAGTTCCCAGTACCTTGGTAAGTGGCAGGTGTGTCAAAAAGCACCCGCAGACTGTCGTGCTGCATATTCTGAAGGACGGATTACTAGCAAGGGATTCCAAATTGGCCTTCCCCGCATTATTCTGCCCCGGACCCCAGCTTTTGATGTGGAGCCCCTGGGCGGCATCTAGGCTCGCGCTTTCAGAGATAAGCAAGTACCATAGGTAGTGACGGTACATTGACTCGCGTCCCGGTCAATTAACCCTGGTCAACTTCGCAACATGCGTCAAACAAGCGACCGGTAGCACCCATTTGCTGCGGGGAAAGCATACTATCTAATGCACTGTCAACCCGGGGGGCAGGTTTATCACTGTCGATTCGATAATCATGGCTCGATAACCGGGAAGGCTAAGCCGACTTACCTTGAACCTATCTATACATACACTTAGCAACTTCACTCCCCCCTCCCACGTTAGGATTTCTTGCATCTCCCTTTTTTCCTTCACTTCGGTCCAGAGCTGGACTGTTAGCTACGTTGCCCATCATGACTTCAGATATTGATAAACATCCGTCGAAACGGTCCCAATTCAATCTATACAATTTCTTTGTATGCTGGCTTGTTTCGCTGGGGCAGGTGGCCTTTGGCCATCCGGCGGCCGTCATTGGAACGACACTGGGTGAACCGCCCTTCCTGATTTACATGGGCCTTATCGATGCAGAAGGCGAGCTAAAGGGCAATGCTACGTCACTCATTGGGACAATGAATGGTATCTTCCAAGTAAGTTGACTTAAACATCTCCAAATCCTATAACATCTCGGGGTGGTAGAACACTATCCAAGTCTGAGACTAACAGCATTTAGGCCGGGGCTATCATTGGAATTCTTACCAGCTCCTACATTATGGATAAATGGGGACGGAAAGCTGGTGTGATATATTGCTCCATCTTCTCCCTTGTGGGCGGTGCTTTACTCACCGGCGCCGTCAATGTCCAAATGTTCATTGTTGCGAGGTTCATCGCTGGATGGGGGAGCTGGGGATTCCTGGCTGTTAGTACGTACCCCTTTCGTCCGATGGAACGTGATGGGAAAAATAAACATCTGTAACTGACACCTTATAGCACCAACATACTCCGCTGAACTCGCACCACCTGGCCTCCGTGGTTTCTTCGTAGGTATGAACGGTGTCAACATCGCCCTTGGCTACGCAATCGCTTCCTACATGGGCATGGCCTTCTACTTCGCCTCCAGCGACGCTGCAAAATGGCGCGGACCCCTCGGAATTGCACTCCTCTGGCCCGCCATGATGATCGCCATTACCTTCGTCGTGCCCGAGTCACCCCGCTATTTGCTCATGAAGGGCAGAGTGGACGAGGCAGAAGCGATTGTCATGAGACTGCACAGTATCAAAGGCGACAAAGAACAGGAGTTTGCTAGAGGCGAGTTCTACCAGATGCTCAAGCAGACTGAAGTTGATCGTACATTGGAGCCCGGGTGGTGGGCGATGTTCACGAAGAAGGGATATCGACGGAGGACAGCGTTGGCGATGGGTTTCGCTTTCATTGGACAGTCCACGGGTGTTCTGGTCATTAACAATTATGGTCCTACGCTTTATGCTACGTTGGGTTTTGATACGTAAGTTGTTCAAAAGTGCGAACAGAGATGGGTCTAGCAAGACACTAACATTTGGCACAGAAAACAGCAACTCGAACTCCAATGCGGTTGGATCTCCGTGGGTATTGTCTTCAACGCTGTAGGCGCCTGTTTCATGGATAAAGTCGGCCGTAAACCACTTATGCTGTTTGGTGTGGGCGGCTGCGCTGTATGCCTGATCATCGAAGCGGCTATCGTCGCCACATACGCGGAAGAAGCTACGAACAAAGCTGCTTTGGCTGCTGGTGTAGCCATGTAAGCACTTCCCCATAAAATTTACTTGCGTGTCTTAACACATTGATAGGTTCTACCTTTTCCTCGCAGTCTACAGCATGGGCGTCGACGTCGCCGGCGTAGTATTTTATTCCGAGCTCTTCCCAAACCACATCCGCGCCAAAGGTGTCTGCCTGTCCATGGCGACCGTTGCACTCACGGACCTTGTTTATCTCCAGGCTACGACCACCGCGTTTGCGAATATTGGCTGGAAGTTTTATCTTGTTTTTATTGTTATTTGCGCGCTTGGTGTTGCTTTCTTCATTTTCGTAATTATACCCTTTCCTTTGACACGATCAAGGCTACTCGATCGCGATTTAATATTAAGACAACGCTAACAATGTTTAGAACCTCCCCGAAACCAAAGGTATTCCGCTTGAGGAAATGGCCAGAATCTTTGGCGATGAAGTCGTTGTCACTCTCGACGATGTGCATATCAACCACAATACCCATGAGTTGGTCATTGGCCATAGCGAGAAGGGTGGACTAGAACATGTCGCTACGCATCAAGGTGTGACGCCGGAGATTGAGCAGGAAATTAGGGAGGAGCTTGACAGGACGGAGAAGTCGAACAGTAAAGAGCATAGGGAGAATGTTGGAAGGGTGTAGAGACGATTTTTCGAGGGTGACAAGACGCGGATAGATGTCGTGCATAGAAGTCGATTGGGATTCGAGAGGATAGGGTAGTCAGAGGCACATCAGACCGCAGCACCATGGCCTTTCCTAGCTAGCTGCGAGATGCTTAAGATAGCAAATGAATGGGAAAGAAGAGTTGCGCAGCGTATAGCTCATCACTTCACACTGTCGCAACAATGCAAATAACATCCGGCATCCTTTGACGGGTGGTGGGATGACGGTCGCTCTCAACGATGTCATTCTTCTGCGTGATCTCTTGGATCCTGCAGGCGTTGACTTGAACAACCTTGATGCTGTGTACAACAAGCTGCGGAAATATACTTTATTCGTCGCGGATGGTAAGATTCTCTCACCTTAACTGTGCCGCTTCATATTTGAGCAGACATTACTAACATGCTTTTAGACCCCCACCTTCAGGTCATGCAACGTGGATTTGTCCGCTACATACAGCTGGGCGGCAAGTGTGTTGAAGAGCCGTCCGGGCTGATGGGTGGTACCTATCACAGTCCTCTCCTGCTATTCCGTCATTTCTTTGCTATTGTACTCTACAGCATGAAAATACTCATTCACGAGTCTCCCATGTGAATGCTAACAGTCTCTTTGGTCAGATGCGCTCGAATCTTTGGTGAAGCTGTAAGTGTTGTCCTGGCTTTTATTCTCGGCGAGGTTGTGGAGTTAGACATTCGCTGTGAGGTACGGACGACGCCCAGAAGGAAATCTGGTCAGTTTCTGGTTTCATAAGAATTTATGGATCAGGGTCTTTGTCGCCAAAGGTTATTACCGAGACGATTGATCCTGTAGGGCTACCATGCATAAATGTCATGTCTAAGACCCTTCAATGCTACTTGTGTTCGGTACCGAACGTTTGGCACGTATTATTTCAACAAAAAAACATTTCCATGTGTGTGCAGGTACACGATTTCAGGCCTATCTTCTTCTCGCTCTTTTGAGAGAGTCGGCAAAAAAAAGAAAATCATGACTCAACCGAGGCTCGAACTCGGGACCTTTCGCGCACTCGTAAATGTGAGGCGAACGTGATAACCAACTACACCATCGAGCCCATCTGATTTGCTGAAATAAAAATTAAAATCAATATATACCAGAAGTACAAAGCTCTGTGAGCGATGATGTGTGGGGATGTGATGAGTTGTGAGGTGGGGCAGAATGCGAAGGTGGGGAAATTCCATTAAACTTCAACTACGACGGCTCGCCGTATGTACCCGCTGCCCTTGAACCCCTCGCACCTCATTTTCCCAAAGTGTGCTCTCGATTTCTGATCCTGTTAGCGAGCTGTACCAACATGATTAACCGCGCTATCCAATGTAGTAGAAGATCTGTCGGACTTGCTAGCGTTAAAGGTCGTAAAGTCGAGGTCTTCTGGTACGCGTACGCATGAGTGAAGGGTTGCACCAAACTATAACCTACTGCTTACTCTGAACGGGCCTGATATCGTATGCATCGTAGTATAAGGGATGGACTGCACCTCGCGCCGAAAGCTGTAAACATACTTTAGCCATTCCTTCGTGCAGGGTGCATGAACATTAGCTCCGCTATACTCCCCCAGAAAAATTGTTGGCCAACTTGCCTGCCAGTTGACTCCAGATGTCAACTCTCAAGGACCAGCTACCATGGACCTCGTCTCCAATCATCGCAAACGCCCCGATGACAGATTTTGCAGGCGGTAAACTCGCCTCGGCCGTAACGCTCGCTGGCGGCCTCGGCTTCGTTGGTGGCCTTTTCAACGTGGACGAGCTGCGCAAGGAACTGCGAATTGTCTCGGAAGCTTTCGCGTCAAACCCGAGTTTATCGTCATCGAAGACGCTCCCCGTTGGCCTCGGCCTCATTGCCTTCGCCTTCAAGCTCGACCATGTTCTGCCCATGATTGAAGAGTTTAAGCCTGCCGTTGTCTGGCTCTTCGCGGCTAAGTCGTTGGACGATTATGCCGAATGGGCTGAGGCTGTCCGGAAGGTTTCGCCCGAGAGCAAGATCTGGATCCAGGTTGGCAGCGTTTCTGCCGCGCTGCATATCGCCAAATCTGCAGAGCCGGACGTACTCTGCCTCCAAGGCGCGGATGCAGGGGGCCACGGCTTTGAAAAGGGCGCAGGCATCATTTCGCTGGTGCCTGAAGCGACTGATGTCCTCACCAAAGAGGGGTACTCCCACATCCAGCTGGTAGCCGCAGGTGGTATCGTCGATGGCCGAGGCGTCGCCGCCGCGCTTGCGCTCGGTGCTCAAGGTATGGTGATGGGGACGCGCTTCCTTGCATCAAAGGAAGTCATAATCCATCCAAACTACCAGGCTGCGGTTCTGGAAGCTCAGGACGGGGGACAAGTGACTACGCGTTCGAAGCTGTTTGACCAGCTTCGCGGCCCGAATATCTGGCCGGAGCTATACGATGGACGCAGTCTCGTGATCCAGAGCCATAAGGACTACGTGAACGGCATCAGTCTCGAGGATATACAGAATTCGCATAAAGCGGCCGTGGCTGAAGAGGATAAAGGTTTTAAGACAGGATTGCAAGGACGAGCCTCGATTTGGGCCGGTACGGGTGTCGGCTTAGTGAAGGAGATAGAGAGTGCGAAGGATATTGTGGAGAGCGTGAGAAAAGAGGCACAGGTAATTTTGACTAAGATGGCGAAACTGTGAAGATATAAAGGCAACTTGAGTGGTGAAGGTGAAAGCAGAACACGACCCAACACTCCTTCGAAAAGTGAAAGTGGCGGCTTGCGTGCGTGTTTCCCGTAGGAGTCCCACTAGCAGACACCACAAAAGTTTCCCACACTCCACATATGCTAGCAAGCATGGGATTACCAAGAAAGTGCAACCAGTTCTGAATACTAAGTTAATCTAGATACCATGGAGTGGGAGGAGAATAATTCTAGATAGAATCTGACATCTAAAAAGATCAAACAAGCCGAAAACGGAAAACTTTATGCGCAGACACGATCCAAATGCTTTAGCAATGCAGCCTAGACAATGGCAGTTCACCTACCAGTGATAGTCTACGCTAATCGCTCATAACACACTTCTCAGACATGCTTCATAGCTGCATTAACTTTGTTATCCTTTAGCTTCACGTACATTCAACAAACTTCAGTAACACGACCATCAGCGTTGTGTATTTATCGTCACATCTTCGAGTATTCCGTACCATAACTGCAAAGTTCCTAACGTACGGGGGGGTCCCTGTTTCACGGACGAGTAGCATCGCATACATTCCCGTGCTATGAACAGAGAGATTCCTGCGGGGAACTCCGTATGTTTATGGGTAGTTGGAAATGATCGGCCTTTGATGGGGGCTGATACGCAGGGCAATTTGTGACTTTGGCACCGCGTCTCTGTGAAACCTGAGAGCCTACCCGTCAGTAAGCATACGACACATGAAGTCATTCCGCAGCAAAAGTAATTGAACTGCGCGAATTCTTCGCTGATTGACAGATAGCGCATGTACTGTCAAGTGTGTGTCGTGCGAGACAAACTATGGTGACGATCTATATGTGTCGCCAAGACACTAGTCAGCTCAGGCACCTACCATAACACGGGCTGCGCCTTCTCAGCCGTCGCAGATCTCAGCGGCAGGCCCGTGGTGTCCCCAAAGAACACACCGGACGCCTGAAGCTAAGCTGATGCTAATCAAGATGACACTATCCCTGTCAGTATTCACTTGCCAACTCAACCTCAACGTTCACGCCTTTAAACCTACACATACAGGAGTTCGTGGCTAAGCACCCCGTACCTCCCGATCAGGGCCTACCACATACTCCTTCCTAGCGGCAGATGCATCGAATGCCCACTGGTCAACGCCGCGCCCAAGGACCACACCGCTCGAGTTTGGTATCTCCGGTGTCCGATGATGGAGATCTGTCGGACAGGCGACCTGTGACTGATGCCTTACCATTATTGCAACCACAGGAGAACGATTATGAACTTGAAGAAATAGGCACATGGGATAACATTTTCGAATCCGCACGTAAGGTGTAAAGCTTCGACTGACTCGCGCCCCAACGCTAATGTATGTGCCCAAGACAATACCGAACAAGAGCGCAATGACGTGCTACCTTCATTGGACTCATCCTCTAGGGACTCAATAAAACACTCGTTACCAAACATCGAATCCGCTGAATGGCTTCCTACTTCCTTAACGTGTGTCTACCTTCTCGCTTTGGCGGTACTATCATTGTCGTTGGGAATATGCTGCTTTGCACTCGTAGCGTATTCGCATACGCACAATGGCCTTTCGACCGCAAGCCCAAGCGGCGGATTTGAATTCAATCGAAAGTTCCTTCCAACTCTTGTGGCCGTTTTGTACACTCTACTGTGGACGCCGGTCGTTGTGGACGTTATCAAAACCGAGCCTTGGGCATTGTTGTCACTTCCCGTTGGTTCAAGAGCCCGGGATTCTCTCCTGCAGAAAGACAAGATGTGGTGGAGTTATCTAGCTGACGCACTACGAAACAAAAAAAGCCCAGGTGGAGTTCGCTGGGCCCTCTTGATATCTGTCATCGCAAGCCTAGTGGCGTCCATCGCAATTAATCCATTATCGGCGGGTCTATTCGATACCTTGAACCTCTTGGTGACCAAG
Source organism: Parafenestella ontariensis (assembly GCA_021596325.1). Taxonomy (NCBI): domain Eukaryota; kingdom Fungi; phylum Ascomycota; class Dothideomycetes; order Pleosporales; family Cucurbitariaceae; genus Parafenestella; species Parafenestella ontariensis. The sequence continues at coordinate 621,955 of JAKGDA010000010.1, read as the reverse complement.
GAGCAGCAGTTCTTGGGAGTAGTTCCATCAACATCAGGTACCCAAGCTACGCGGATAGGGGATGTGACTTATCTTCGCGCAGTCACAAACCTTCTCTTCAACGTCTCCACGTCAGCCTGGAACACAAATGAATATACTGTGGCGCCATTTTGGCCATCGGACCTTAGTGAAGCTCCAATGGATGCTTCATTGACCAGCTCACCTCAGCTTTGGAGACGAAATCGGGACGTGTTGATTTCTCAAGTCCAGTGTCGGCCCTTTAAAACTGCCAGTAACTCGACTGAGCCTTATGGTGACACTGTGTGGACAGGTCTGCCGTATCTCCAAACGGATGATGGATGTGCCGTCGTTCACCCGACGGAAGATCACTCGTGCCCAGGTGGTATTTGGGGCCAAATAAGTGTAAGATTACCACAAGGTTATACAGTACAAGTTTGTTAATACCACCCTAGAACACTTCATCACAGGCAACGTTCCAGAAATGCAAAGCTCAGGGATACCAAGATTACTTCTTGTTTTGCTCACGGAACGCGAACTCGACTGGTCTCTTTCACCAAGGACTTTCTGCCGAAGACAAATCGTATTTTTCTGGCCAGGTTTGCAGCACATCATACCTCACAGCTTACATCCCTGTGAACGTATCAACTACCGCCTTAGGATCCGTAGTCTCATTCGAACAATCGTCCTTCGTTAAAGCCCAGCAAACGATGGACAACTCATATCTCAACATCAGCGACTTCGAAGAAGAGTTCATTCGCCAGACTGGATCTAACCATCTGCGGCCGACCCTCGGAATTGGATTTCAGTTGGACAATTCAAACCAGGACTACAACTTCGAAGGGCCGGCCCTCGTGTTAGCCACTAGTAACAACTACAGCGTTGATAGCTTGATGCAGATGGATCCAACAAAACTCGCGCAACAGGCTGCAGTCATCAAGCAGCGTTTCTTAGGCGAGGCGCTTTTGTCTAGTTTCACCGATTTGGCGAAGACGAACAAAACCACGCAGTTCCAAGCATTGGTGACTGAGCAAAAATTCCGATTAGTTGTGGACCTAGGGATTGGTATCACCATGGGTCTACTCTTCATTCTACTCACTGGCGCAGCTGCAAGTTTAGCCCTCCTTGTGACATTGAGAAAAAGACCATTGCAACTACTCAGAGATCCCAGTAAGAGCTCGACAGCGGCTCTTTCACTGAACAATACCGAAGCCTCGTCATGCTTCAAAGGCTTGGACAGAGCTCATATAACCGAAATGGAGACTTTCCTCCAGGACCAGTCATTTCTAATGAGAAATGGGAAGCTAATTCGAATCGACGACAATTCAATCGCCCCCATGCTGAGAGCCAAAAACCAGAGCCATGTCAGACCCAAGCGTAACAGGTTCGGCGGCCGCAAAAGGTCGCCAAAGGCTCCAGACTTGGACTGGCGCCCGTTCACTCTCCGGCGAATATCTGGATTCTTGCTCCTGCTATCCCTAGTCTGCGTGACAGTAGCACTTGTTACCGTCTACGCTGTTTCTCGGAAACTACCGCTATATCAATCTGCCTTCATTTACGAATCCGACCTCAAAGTCGGGAACTTGAACATCACCACTCTAGCGCCATACAGTATAATCCCGACCCTTGTGGCTGTCGGCATTAAACTGTGGTGGGCAACTATCGACAGCGCGTACAGGCGATTAGCCCCATTTCTGGCCATGGCGAGACCTTCGACACCCAGGGCGTCCGGGGGAGCGTCGTTATCATACATTACGACGCCGATTCTTTGGATTACGTTCCTGGCTCTCCGAAAACGCTACTGGCTGCTCGCTCTTGTGACTTTCGGTTCCTTGACATCCGAGATTTTGCAAATTGCGATGTCCTCGCTTTGGAATCGCGAGCTTGGGTTTTTGGAAGTTGACATGAGTCTGAACAACCAGTTCGAAATCCGCTCGGTGGCCCATGTTTTCGAGGACTCCAAGCCTCTGTACCGCACTGGAGCAAACATTGCCTATCCCAAGATTGCTCAGTATCTATACGGCGGAGCGCTCTATCAAACGTCTTGGGAGTACGGCAGTCTCGCAGAGTTGGCATTCGGTGCTTTCTCTCCTGCATGGAGCAAAGATGGCTGGAACTTTCCCCCAGTCGATATTAGCGGCGTTTCGAAGAATCTTCCGACTTTACCAACCAATGATGATACGGAAGCATCAAATCCAGGTTTAGCACCATCCTTGAATGTCACTTTTGATAGTACGGGTCTTAGAGGTCGCATCGAGTGCATTCCAATTAACAATTCTTCGCGGTGGGTTGTCGAGGTGAAAGGTCTGGCTGATATCCCACCATATAACTCCAGCGGGAACGCGACTAAGCACAACCTTCGCTCTGGCTTCGAGTTCACCCCGGAGGTTCGAGTCATCAATTTTACTGCATTCGACGAATCTCAGCCAGAAACGGTAGCAATTGGCCAATGGCTGCATTTCAACTACAGTTCGTCGCCCGACCGAGGAGATCCCCTATATACGGCCGGCAACCAGAATTTCACTGTGCTCTGGATCAACGCCAGCTATCCATATCTGTACCAGAGCAACATATCAGGGGTTCCTAGTGTAGTGTTTGATTTGCCGCCACGGTTGATTTTCGCGGAGAAACCGCAGGTTCAGGCTTTGGGTTGTCGGCCTATCTTCGAGACGGCAAAAGTGAGTATCGTCGTCAATGCTCATAACAGCAAAATAGAGAACTATACCCTCTTGGAACCTGCAAAGCCAACTGAAGATGGATGGGCCGAGAAATTCATCAGACATTTCAGCAACGAAACTGCCTATTACGAATCTCCTCCAACATCCTCAGATCTTGATGCAATACAGGACTACAATACCACTGTCAGGTAAGAACACTAATCATTTGACTGATTTTCTGGACTAATGAAGACAGTTGGGGCTATCTCTTTCAACTTGCCCTACTCCAGGCCTGCAACGTCCAAGGCTTTGTGACAGGCACAGGCGATTACCTGGGCGATGGCATCCCCGGCGCCACACCATTCAGCTTTATCGAGCCAGATCTATATTCCGACCCATACAGCTATGCCTCCCTCGCACTCGTCAACTACAACCGCACCGCACTGCTCAACGCCACCACACTAACCACTGTCACGCAACGCGTCTTCTCAACCTTCTTCCAATGGTTCACGTCTTCCCAGAGCGGCTACACGGGCGATTACTGGGCGTACCAGCCACTTAACACGACGCTGCCATCGGATCTAGATTTCGGTCCTGTGGAGAGCTGGCTAACGACGGAGGAGACGTACTCACGCGCTGAGACGTTTTGCGAGTCGAGCGTGAGCGTGTATTCCACTATGTACACGGATGGTGAGGATCCAGGGATGAAAACATTCTCGGTTGAACTCTGTGCTCGACCGACATCTACGTCGCATTCGGTTTGGACCAAAACGGAGACGTATCTCACGATCCAGGATACTAGGACTACCTCGAGCAGTAGCTCGCATCGGACGTCAAGTCATAAAGGTGATTATGGCATAACAGAGTTTCTGAGTGGGGTCGTTACTGACAGCTCTATAGCAACGACAACCAAAAGCACCACCCGTCCCACAGTCACAACGGCACCGCAACTCCATAAGCGAGCCACAACCAATGATCCTAGCGTCATCCAAGCAAAGGTCTCTGTGCAAACAGAAACACTGGTAATATCTCCCGCGGCACTATTCCTCAGTGTCGGCATAATCCTCTTCCTGATCATATCTACACTGGTCATCTACCTTGTTCAAAACAGCCAGTTGCGTCTGCTGCCCCGCGACTTCGATTCACCGGCGAGTCTCTTGGCAACTGTGTACGCCAGCGAGAAACTGAAGACTTGGTCGAGACGGCAACATGAGAGGGGAAGAATGGTAGACGGAGGTGGGAGATGGAGAAAGAAGGGGTCTGATCTGGTTGATGATGATGTCAAGGTCAAGATGGGGTATTTCACTAGTCCGGATGGAGAAGAGCATTGGGGGATTGAAGTCGTTGACGATGACGCGTCGCATTTGGAGAAGGTGGCGCCGAGAGATGATCCAAGGGTACTGAGTTCGCGCTCGGGGGGAACGGGCTGAAAGCTAAAATCGTCTCTAACGCGTTAGGTCCAATGTAGCCTCGACGTCTCAACTTCGATCAAGATGCGTATGCATTTTAGTCATAATTCACACCCCTCGAACATCCCAGCGCTCAAACCAACGTAATCACATGCGTCTCCACCCCCTCAATCGCACCAATCAACCTATCCCTATACACCTCCCTCGCCCTCAACAAGTCCTCCAATTTCCCACCTTGCTTAAAGAACAACTCAGTGTCAGTGAGCGCAGACGCACCGCCACACTGTATCATCACAACACCCACCCTGCGATACGTGGCCTCTTCCTCCGTACTTTCCACTAGTAGCACCATCTGCCCGAAGCGTTCCAAATCACCGTCGTGGATCTGCGTTGACAGCGGAACTGCGAACAACTTACTTGCGTGCGGTAAATACACTGTGTCGAAAGCGGGGGCTGGATGACCGTAGGAGGCGGAGTGGACGTGGGTGTTTGGGTCCGGAGTATCGAGGAACCAGAGATCTATGACTATGTCAAACAGAGAATCTGGTTGTGGGTGGTGGTCTGGTGCTGTAACCGCAGTGGCGGCGGCGAGGGGAAGTCTTGCGTCGTGTGCGGAAGAAAAGCCATGACGTGTACGCAGCATAGCATCGAGTCTCATCAACGGAACCCGGAGCTTGATGTACGCTTCCTTGATCTCACCAGACACGACCGGGCCATCCGTAACGTACACCGTGTCGAGAATTGCCACGCACTGCAGCTGTTGATACGACGAGCAAGACGGCCACGCTACGCCCTGCTCTACACTCGCCCAGGACCAACTGGGCACAGCAGAGCGCCGCGGGATGGTTGCATCGCTGTTCTTCCCACGATCCTCTTCCGGAGAACTACTGCCCCCATGCACATACTACAACACATCAAACTCCAACGTATCCCTCCACAACCCCGCAAGATACACATCCCCCTTCCTCACCGCCCACATCTGCCTCGCGACCGCCGCAATCGCCGGCAACCGATCCTCCCGAAACGTCAGCCTGCGACACGAATACGCCGTGATGGTCTGATACCACTGGTCCCTGTACCGCACAGCCGTGAAGCGCTTATGTTTAAAAAACCCACTGGGTAAATTGGCGAATTTATTCGTCTGGCTTTGCCCGCGTTTCGCGAGCGTCGTGCAGTGCCACATTACTTCCTGCGCGCCGAAGTGCACGACGCGTGGCGAGAGGACGAGTTCCTGGTAGATCCAGCCGCGCTTGTACAGCGGCCAGGTGTCGGTCGCGCTGGTGCCAGAGCTGCGGCTGTCGGGGCCGTGGAAGTGGTCGAAGTACCGGCCTGGTGGGACGCAGACGCGGCGGATTAGAATGCATGGATACCCTGGGACTGCCTCGCCGCGGAAGGTCCAGTGTGTTTGGGTGAAGCAGCCTTGTGTTGGGTCGTGGGCTTTTGATGCAGCGATAGTTAGGTAGGCGTTTTTGTACACGTCTTCCATGCGCGAGGCTTGGACGCGCCAGTCTTGAGCGTTGTCTTGAATAATGCACAGACTGTCAATCCATAAGAACTCGATGCCTAGTTTCTGGCAGATGTGAATTGCGTCGCGGAAGGTTTGGGGGAGAAGGGAGAGGGCGATGCCGGTTTGCATGTGTTGGTCAATGTTGTTTGAGGTGGTTTTCGTGATGTGGATTCCGGAGCCCCAGCAGTGGCTTAAGGCGGCGTACCGGGTGGGTTGGATGTTGTCTGTGAGAAAGATGGTGTTGTTGTGTATGCGGAGGAAGCGGATTCCACTGAGGACGTCGGGGGTGAGATTTTCGGTTGGTTGGCAGTTTGCATGGTGGGCGAAACAGTCTTTCAGCCATGTGTCGATTATTTCGAATGTTTCGTCGGAAGATGTGTGCTCGGGCAACAGTCTCATGGTGTCTCCCTTATTAAGACTTGTAACCCGCGGAGGATTATCTAGACTGGTATGAGTATCTCATCACCTATATAATTACACCAAGCTAGCATATAGTCAATAAACGCAAGCTAGACTCACCATGCACCTGTAAACACTCAAAAGGCGTGTACCGCATCAAGTCTCATTCCGTGGTAGCGAATCTAACGAAGCCGTCCCTGGTAACGAATACATTGTGTACTTCTGTGTCTTTCAGGATTCTCGAGTTGATCCACTCGACGCACGCTAAAGCAAATCGTGCGAAGAGACATTTCTCCTCCACATGGAGCCTAAGGGTTTCCACCTCAACCACCCTTGGTTGTTCGCAAAGAGAACATCGATGCTTGATGAAGTCAAGCTCACATTCGACCTCCATTTCATATCCTGGGTATCAGAGAAATAGAGACGAGCAATGAGCGAGGTGGGGGCCTTTGAGGAGGTAAATGTGCTTAAGAAGAATACCGCATTTGGGATGAGAGCTCGAGACATAGCATGAGGTGAGTAGGGTGGCGCGTGGCTCAGCTCAGAACATGGGTGATAAAGGGCTATGCAGATGCGCTAAGCTAGAAATAAACTAGTGTCAAATGCGTTCTCTAATCTATTCGTATTGCATGTGCGACACCACAAGCCATGTGCATATTATAACCTACTCAGCATATATACACTCACAACCTCTATCATCATACCAGTTCAGGTCACGTCGCAACAGGCAAACCAGACCCCCTCTTCCTCCTCCCGCTCCCACTCCCACTCCCCAAACCTATACTCCTCTTCCTCTTCTTCTCATCTGCGCTCGCTGCAAGTAAGTTCTCTCCCTCCTTCCCACTCCCGCTCCCCTCTCCAAGCCCTTCGCCCTCTATAACGCCACTCACTGCCTTCCCCACGCCAAGTCTTATACCTTTATCGCCGAAGCGACCGGTAAGTGAGTTGGTACTTATGTGGCTATCAAAACTAGTCCGTCTAGGACTGTTGTTGACATGAGGTGTAGTAGGATGCGACTGCTCCGTGCCAGCGACTTCGTCAGAGGACCACCAACCTTCTGGTCGTGAGGTGGAGGTTTGGTTCGTGGCGTGCGATGCGTCAACAGACGCTTCTGGGGAGGCGATTGTGTGCGACGGCACCCTAAAGGTGGGTGGGGGCGACATGACTTTGCTTCGAGATGGTGAAGGTTTTCCTTCCGTGCGGGACTTGTAGCTAGCGAGATGTGGGATCTTTGACGCCGACGCAGGCGACGATTCCGGCGACAGACGTTTTTCTTCCATTGCACCATCGTGATGTGTAGGTCTCCGTGTGTTTTGTGAGAATTTCCTGGATCGCAGTGCTAATGGACTTGTTGCACTTTCGTCGCCTCCATCGTCAGCTTCTGGTCGTGGAAGGGCATTGGCATCGGTCAAGAGACCACGGTAACGGCCGGGTGATCGCCAACGCCTTTCTTTTTGACCCTCTATGGCTCCATTTTCTGTGCCTGCAAACTCGTCAAGGGCTTCAAACACATGCGGGAACACGAGTTTGTCGACTGATTGCGCCCACAGAAAGTCCAAATGCTCATAGTGCGGGATCTCTTTCGCTATGGTATGGCGAGGTAGCTCCTTGAGCATCACTTTGATGTCAACCAGACTGTCAGAACCGCCGTAGACGAGCACGATGGGAGTCTTGATGTTCTTGGTTGGGAACTTGGCGACTTTGTAATATTTTGATCGGTTCGACGTGATCGGATTTGGTGCCTCGTCGTCGTACATCTGGAAGACGCCATTGCGGATGATTTGGAACCAGTGGACAACGCTCTTGGTAGACGTGAATGAGTAGAGATGCGGATACGCAGCGAGTTTCTGGGAGGGTGAGATATTGACCGCAGTCCATCCAAAGAGAAAACGAAGCGAGGTATCGATAAGGCGGACAAAGATAGGCGGATACAGGATCGACTGCCACATGGTCGCAGAAGGGAGGATGGACTTTCGGCCAAAGGCCAGGTACAGGACATCCGGAGACGCTCTGACAAAGGAATCGACGATGCCTGAAGCGATACCTTTTGGCGACATAGCGGGGGCCAGCGCAATGAACACATCTACTTTCTCATTCAGCGTAGGATGGATAGACAATGTCGCAAATGCCTGAGCAGTGCCCTGCGAGAAGCCAATGTACGACAATGACGGCTGATGTGTAGTCTCCAAGATATACGCGATGGAATCCGGAATATCGTGGAAGGCAAACTGGTCCATACTGAAGTTCCAGAAGCTGCTTGACGTTGGCGCAGTATGCACGCTCTTCTTGGAGTACTTGTTGCCTCGATTATTGCCAAGCCAAACATCGTAGCCTCGCTCAACGAGCTCGAATGGCAGGCATCGCTCTCGCTCCGTATTGCACACCCACACCTCGCTGTTCATCATCAGACCGTGATGCAAGTACACGACCTTCTTCTTCACGCCCTTGCCTTTGTCCCCAGCGTTCACCCTGACATCTTCTTCGCCCTGTCGCCATCCCAGTCTATGCAGACCGAGCAAGTATCCATCGCCCGTCTGCACGATATGCTCCTCACAATAATACCCGTACAGCTCGCATAGCTCCGTAAAGTCCGAAGCATTCGCGATAGAGCTCCATACGCCTTTCTTCTTTTGTCGTGAGCGCCTCGAGGAAGGCGAGGAGAGCTGGTTGAATAGCCGACGGGTAAGGCGGTAGCAGATGTTGATGATGGGCGTTGGGAGGGCGAGGGTTATGACGGCGATGAAGGATTCGAGTGCGATGAGGAAGATGGAGAGGACGAGGGCGAAGTACTCGCGGATGTGCAGGCGCGAGAGGAAGGGGATGTGGAGCGCCATTGTATGTCGGATGTCGTCGTAGGTCCTCGGAGGAGGATGGACGCTTGAATCGAGGACGATGCCGCTATGTTGATCTATACGAAGTCGGGATGGACGAAAGTGGTCAGGGCGGGGTCAATTGAGTCTTCAGTCCCCCCATGCCTCTGACTCTCGAACCAGGGACAACGATATTGAAGTTTGCCAGCGAGAAACGAGGCGGGAAGAAAGTCATGATGTCTCCTTCCCGTGTGGAGAAATGACGTTCCCGGTCGCGGCTGCTTTGCATGTGATCGCGTACCTCTTAGCGTCGGCGTTGAGCGCGACGTTTCCGCCGACGTACTTTTGCGACAGCCATCACTCCACTGCGTCGCCAATAGCCCTCGATTACACTCTCAAGATGCCGCAATCGTGTAAAGACATACGTACGCTCTCCGGAACAATCCACTATATGTACTCGAGTACTAACGATACATAGGCGCAGCGCTAGCTTTCTGCCTCCAAAACAGCGACTGCATAATGGTCGAGCGCAACTCGCCCGGCGACTGCCTCCGCCCCCCGCTCAAATACACGCTCCCCACCCAATGCCAGCAACTACAAAAAGGCTACGCAGAATGCAAAAAGGGCATGATCGACATGCGCAAGCGTTTCCGCGGCAATCGACCCATCTCAGTACAGGGCCAATTGGAGACGGGCGCGTTTGGCAAAGGCAGGGCCGAGGCGGATGAGAAGGTTGGCACGATTGAGGAGAAGGGGTACATGCTGTATGCTGGACGGCCGTATAAGGATGTCAAGGAGACGAAGGGGGATGAGGATCCGGAGAATAAGGGGTTGGACCGGTAGGAGAGGGTGGTTGGAAGAAAGGGTTCATGTGGAGGATGTGGGCAAGGTGGAATTGGGCGCTTTATCAAAAGTGTAACAGCATGGCTCGGCGTTTACAACTTTGGGTTTGGGGAAGAGACGAGATGACATCTCCTCTCTGTATAGTATTGCAAACTGTACATCACATGTTCAATAACACGCAGCAGTAATTCTTGCAAAAGGATGACTTCGAAACGCTTTTATTGCGTCACAAACACAACGACAACTTCTACTCTTCTTGACACCTTTCAACAAAAGATGATTCTACTATCCACTCCTTCTTTCCCTTGCATCTCCCTCTAGAACGGCGCGCAGCGGTACGTGGCGGAACCCTTGTCCATAAAACAAGACCCACTGCAACAATCATTCGGCGTGCGAATGCAATCAGCTATAACCCGTCAGTACGTCAAAACTACAACATACCGCACTTCAGCAAATTCAATTGCTCAAAGCACGTACCTCCGTTGGCAAGGCATCGCTTCTCGATGTTCTCGAGCGCAGCAGGCTGGGCCTCGGGCTGAGGCTCAGCGGCAGGAGCGGCCAGAGCAGCGGCGATGAGGGTGGTGAGGACGAGGGTGAACTTCATGATGGTGGAAGGAAGGTTGAAGGCTTGGTTTGGTAGTTAGTGGGAAGTTGAGAGTTTGGATTGGCTGATGCTGATACGGATAGTGATGATAATGGCTTGCTTGACAGTGGTATATATACTCAATCGATTAGCATCGATCGACCTCTATTCTACTATTTCCAGCTCATGAATGCTGTCGCTGTTGACCTAAGTTAGGACCACACGTTTGCCGACCAACCGCTCTCCACACAACGTCAACTCCGCTTACTGTCTCACGCGCGTCCCACTCTGACCTTCACTCTATTGCCGCCAATCGCACCCACAAGGCATAATATGAGAGACCTTTTGCCCATCCTGAAGGATTGTGTAAAGTGCCAAGCAGTACCACTGTGTAAGACGGTGGTCCCACTTAAGTAAGCAGGATATTAATACGGGGACTACGGGGACTACGCTTACTCTGGTCCGGGTACTACCTGGAGGGGCCTGGCAGTGGGATTCGGCCAACGGCGGGAGCGGAAAGCTGCAGATCAGGCGTTTGCCGAGTCGGCGAATAAGCTTTGTGTACGTTGTGTCGTTTCATGGAGAGTGAAATGGTATTACTTGGAGGATTCTACCGCATCCTCGCCGACGGACCGATGAGAGTTGTATCATCCGGTAAGCGTTGCGCCTCATGCGTTTTCAATGTGTTTGGATTTTCTTTTTTGTTGACGAGGATGATTAGGTACGTTGCATTTGGTATATATGCAGGCTTCAAGTGGAACCGACCGACCCCTCAGCAAATGCCCATTGAGACAAGTGACCGCGGATTATCGCGCACCTAGTGTCAGTGTCGTAAGCTCCAGCCCAGAAAACAGCGACCAGCGCTGCCTCCCGGAGATCTTGAGCATTGTCGAGCTAGAGTCGATCACATGATGAACACGTACGCACGATCAAAACATTCGTCCCAGCCTGGCACCCCCTTTTGCCAATAGCGCCTCAGAACTGCCCGCGCTTTAAGCGGACAACTACTACCCAGCGTACGACTCAGGTCACCCAGAGACGTTTCGATGTAGTTTCTCGTGGCTTCACCTCGGTACGCAGCTTCGACTCCTGCTACTACAAAGGGCCACACGACGAACTTCCTAATGCGTGGTGACGTGACTGCCGCTCTAAGACTTTTGAGTAGGTGGTCGCCATGAATGGACCGCATGGCATCCATCTCAAGAGTGTTCGGTAAGAGGGTGAGCGACTGCAATGACATTGTGCAGTAGATTGCAATGGCAGCTTGATACATCGTACCTATTAGCAACCATTCGTCGTAAAAGGTTCCGGGTTGCGCCCAGTCCTCTGGTACAAAGGCTTCAATGCGGCCAAGCAGGTCGAGTGCTTCCAGAGAGTGCTCCGGGTCCATCTCGCAGAGCATCATCGCCGCGGACGTTTTGCGTCGCAGCTCGTTCGTCCTGAGCATCTCGAAAAAGAGCTCTGGTGGACACAGCGTATACGGGAAGATCAGGTTATAAATCTCCCTTACATTGTCGATGGTCTTGTCAAAAGTGCCATCAAGGTCAATTTGATCGCATGAGGGACTACAGGTGTTTCCAAGTACGATGATGCTACGAAGCTAGATCAGCTCAAGTCTCACTGTGGGAATACGTTGTATACTTACAGCACGTAAATTACTAGCGTTGGGGCCAGATGTGGTGCTTCCTTCATCAAATTCTTGAACCCGCCGCGCATACCGACAAGTCGCTGCATCCCAATGGCATGTGTGCGCCAGTCCGCGAATGCAGGGTTTTGGAGCTATCGATGAATATTAGCACTCAAGCGAATTTCAAGTCAAGAAACAATTAGATAGCTTTAGACTCACCTCCACGCTCATGAATGTCAAGATACTAGCGATAGTAAGGTCGCTACATCGTGTGGTATCGTTTCCTACGTACTGACTCAATGATCGGATAGCGGCACCTCGATGATGATACACCTTTGATCGATTTTTTACCACCACTGACCGGTCTACATCAGAGGAAAGGCTTTGGATAAAATGATTGAGCGACATGCAGACCAAGGTGTGGTGGACTGCCGGGGGAAGGATATGCAAGGCATGCAGAGGAAAAAGGATAAGGGCAGGATTAGGCGCTAGCTCTCCCGAAGCCGTGACATCGGGATGTATCCGTACATTGTCTGGCGTAGTTAGTCATCGTTCGGGTGGGGAGCATTGAGAGCAGCAAGTAACTTACAGTAGTTAACAGCTTGTACTACCTCCGAGGTCTCGTTAGACAATAAATCATACACCGGCAAATCTTGCCTGCGCATCATCCAGAGAAGGCGCTCTAATCTCTCGAGAGGGTCTCTCTCCGATCGCAGCATCTTCGCAGCTTCCTTATGCAACTTCTTAGATACTATCTCTTCTATCTTAGCTCTTCCACCGAACTCAAAGAGCCTGCCGGCTTCCTGCGCGGTTTCCGCATGCTTGAGCATGAGTTCTCGTAGTACCTTGTCACGCTGGTCCTCCGTCAAGTCAGCCCATTGTGCTGCTTTTTTTGGTCTCCAGGCTGTAGAAGCTAGCTGTAGATTGGGTTTCAATAGAAGGGCATGTTCTTCAATTGATAACGGTGTCGGATCGGAAGACGAATCCGTCTGTTCTAGTGCCTGGCCACCTTTAGGTACCGGATTCGTGTGTATTTTCGACTGGCTGTCTTTCTTCCTTCGCCGAAAGGTCACCTTCCCTGGCTCAACCCATTGTAACAACGTCGGTTTTTGTTCGTCATACCCGGGGCACTCTTTGCCGGCCTTTTGGCACTTCTTACAGTGCGGCAGCGTGTGGTCGCATACTAGCCGCCGTTTGAGGCACCCCCAGCAATGGCGAGTAGCTTTTTCCTCTCCACGTTCGGATGTCTGCATGCTTCACCAGAAGGCGTAAACAGGCTGAAATGCAGCGCGTCGCTTAGTGTGAGTAGCAAAACGGTCGTCGCCGGTCTGGAGTGTGAATAGCGGATGCGACTGTTCCTGCATATTTATTTCCATAAATGGTTCCAAGTCTGTTGATGTATGTGGGTGGACAAGGGAGGCGGCTGAGTGGTCTCACCGGACACAGTTCAGCCTTACCGTAGTGTTTAGTGTCTTGGCCTTCGATACTTCCTAATCGGGTAAGCTCGGCTAGTTCCGGGATGGGAAACACCTTCCAACTTTGGAACCTCGGGGCCATTTCTTGTCGGACAACCCGAGCTCTCATCCAATCTCGGTCATAAGATATGAAGCAAGTTAAGATTGAGCTGCTGTAGAACTCACGCACGAGGGGCTGTGTTTGAAGGGAATGATGTAATCGCTGACCATGTCACAGGCAGGCGAGCATCCAGCCGAGCTTCGCAATGCTGCCTGCCTTGATTGTTATAATACACATTAGCATGCGTCATATGTAAGGCTCACTTGAACCCACGTGACGAGGCTTGGGTCGGTGCCCGCAGGTCTTGGCCAGTGAATGTTCCATATGTAGACTAGCGCGCCTCTGGTCTCTATTGCTGCCGGGCTAGCGAGAAGAGGGTTCGAGAGCATATTGTAAGCCCCAGGACAATATATAAAGACGGAAGATGTCTCGTCTGGATAGTCAGCATCAACAGCGACAGATTTGCGGCTTACACAGACCCAGCAATGGCGAACGGCGAACCTGGTATGGAAGTATACACTTACAAGTACCTCACGCAATTCTAACACTGAGTAGTTCCCGGTAGTGTTTACTTCTATGCTCCTGTGAAGTGGGCGCCGCCCATGTTTGCAGCATGGTTTTTGGTTGCAGGCATCGCCCACCTTTGGCAATGTCTCCACTACAAAGCCTTCAAGATCACGGGTCTCCATCCCTTCTGCGCGTTGCTCTTCACAGTGGGCTTCGCAATCCGCTCATACGATGCATTCGACTATGGCAACATCGACACATACATTGCTAGTACCATTTTGATATACTGCGCTCCGTAAGTCTTCAATCTTGCACGGGGTTGCGTTTGCTAACGAATGTAGCCCCATTCTCGAACTGGCAAACTACCACGTCCTTGGACGCATCCTGTACTATGTTCCGTACTTCTCACCTCTCCATCCTGGTCGCACGCTTACAACATTTGGCACCATCTCCGGGCTCGTGGAAGCCTTGAATGCGATTGGTGTATCCTATCTCGCGAACCCCAGGGTCGAAGCAAAATACGTGACGCTCGGGCATGGCTTGATGAAAGCATCACTTATAATTCAACTCTGTGTTATCACCCTCTTTTGCGTCATTGCCGGATTTTTCCATAGACGTTGCATTAAGGGCGGCATCACGTCCAGAAAGGTGCAGGGCCCGTTATTGACGATGTATATCAGTATGACGCTGATACTAGTTCGCACCATCTACCGCATTGCCGAACACTTCGGCACGAGTCGTATCCCTGTTAATCCAGGACCGGATTGGGATCCAATGTCGCTCTCACCAATCGTACGGTATGAGTGGTTCTTCTGGGTCTTCGAGGCAAGCCTCATGCTCATCAACACGGTCCTCTGGATTTACCGCCACCCGCGTCGCTACCTGCCACAAGACTACCATTTTTATCTGGCTCAGGATGGGCGGACGGAGCTGCAAGGTGCGGGATGGAAGGACGATATGCCATGGTTCATGACCTTCATTGACCCTTGCGGACTCACGGCAGCCCTTACGGGTGGAGGCAGGAAGAAGGAGAAGCCTTTCTGGGAGACCAATGGATTTGAGAACATCTCGCCCACTGCAACGAGACGTAATTGTGCGGATGAGGGGGTTTAAGGTGATCAGGTGCAAGCTCTGTTTTCCGGAGGCGGTGTATCCTGGGTTACTTTTTGTAGATTAGTATGCTTTTTTTTTGCGAAGCGTTGCCTCAAACATTTCACCATGATCCTCGTGGTGTTCTATGCTTCTCGCACCCGGCAACAGCCATGCCCATCCTACCCTCCACACCATCAAACTCGAAGTCCACGTACGATATGCCAGCAGTATATCCTAGCAGGCTAGGGACCGTCGTATTCTGCAACAGCTATAAGTTTTGAACTTGTTGACCTTGACCAATTCAGCCGCTACATCATCGAAGTAAAATCGTAGTATTCCCGTGGCTGGGGTGGTGAAGGTTCCGATCGATTTCGTGTGATGTTTGAAACCGGCACGGTACATCGGCCCTCGCACCGTGATGTGTATTAGGAAGAATTCGTGATTTAAAGAGCATTCAGGCGATGCTTTCATTCTATAATACCAAAACAAGATTTACACTCCTAGCGATGGCACCGTGGGTGTATTCGCAAATGTCGTGCTGGTATCTTAGGGAGAACCAACCTATATGCGAGAAGCCACGCAATACTTAACAGACTGGCTCATCTCGTAAATCGCTTATCTAGAAAGGATGCAGACCTGATCCAGCGTGATGCCTGATATGGTGGTAAGGTGCGAGGTGTGAGGTCGAGTTGAAAATCACAGCTGAAACGGCCCAGTCCGTGCACTGCATCGCCTCATATTTCCCCACATTACGTCCCGCCATCCCTTGGTCGTCAGCCTCAGCCATGTTGCATCTCGAATCGCTTGTAGATCAAGCTGTCGCCTGAATGTATAAGATGCTGCAATTGTCGAAGCACAACGATGATACTTTCTCGGCATCCCTTGACTCCCTCCACGCTGCCCGCCACGCTGGATACCAAGCGCATTCGGAACTCCACGCCTGCCCAGTTAAGGGATTACTATGTTGAACTTACTAAACATATCTCGGATGAATCAGTCACAGCCCAGCTTCTCCAAGCTGTTGAACGGGGCGCCATCGCGCCGATCACATTCGCACCGTGGCTGGGCGTCTCAAAATCATCTGGAGTTATCCGCGAGGCCTTGAGGCAAAACAAATCGGTGCTGGTGAGGAAACTTGCGATAAAGCAACTCCGGCGCAGACTCTCCTCATTAAAATGGAAGGAAACGTGGGATGGTATGGGCAGTACAGTTGGTGTGCTAGACATCTTCAGCGATCTGTCTGTGCTTGAAATCAGGGAAGCCTGCAAAGCTATAGGTCGTTGTGCAAAGGGGAAAGAGCTGAATGAGAAGAGAGAATGCTACACAAAATTTTTCAAGGGCTTGCACCCGAGCACATTTGCAGATGCAGAGTTCAAGACATCTGATCGGCGGCCATTGGCGAAATATTATGGGCTTCTTATGCCTGCATGCTCGGAAAGTTTAGTGGACGAGGCTGTTGCTGATAGCAGGAAACAGCTTTTGCACCATGGCAAGGTACGCTACTTGATGCGATATCACCCAGAAGCCATGAGAAGAAAAAATCTTCAATGTTTGGCCGGTGATCACATTCAATCAATGAGCGAGGAGGACTTGAAAACCCTCGTCCAACAGTATCCTCCCGCAGATACAAAAGAGCCCGGATTTTCCGCCTCTATGGAGTTTGCCTTCACCGTCCTACGCACTCTCGCTGAGTCTGGGTCGTCTCAAGTGGACGACCACTTTTTCGTCAACGACCTCGTCCGACCTCTTTTGAAACGCGCTATCAAGAAGCGTGCAAATTGGGCGAAAATTCTCGAAATAGTCAATCTGACAATGCAATATCTGGAGGCACACCCTACTGTAGGGAAGGAGATTACTACCACGGTGGGTGACATCAGTCACCTTGTCGCGCAGTGCTGGTCCCGCGAACCGCAACTTTTCGAAAGCCAGCTCAGGAGATTGTTTTCTCATCCAGTCTTTGGTACAGCTATATTGGACGAACCTCGGAACTGGGAGGGCTTTCTGGAGCATATTTTGCCCGCACGACGTTACGCATTGTTGCAACTCGCCTTTCAAGAATCGACGGGCCTAGATCTTAACGTAGATGCAGATCTCAAAAAGGTCAAAGGACCTCTCACCTACGATCTGATCATCAGCCTAGGTACAAAACAAGCTTTGTCACTTTTCACTCGTCTACGTAGAACACGTGGAGACGAGGGCCTTGTAGAGGCTGGCAACTCCAACTCCATCCTGAGGCTTGCGACGACTCATGAAGGATTCAATGGAGATCCTGACCTGTATCACATTGTTCTCCAGAGCCGCAATGGCAATCAGGAGGAAGCTGAGAACCTCGCGAAGAGTTACGTGGAAGCTCGCAAGGGAAAAGCGTTTGTAACGTCTCAGCCTGAAGAACGTGGCTTCTATGCCAAATCCGCATTGTTTACTGCCATTGGCAGCGGGTCGTTGATACTATATCTGGAAACAGTCGACTGGGCAAAGCGCTTCCTTCGTGATCCTCTTGCGATTCGACAGATTTTTCCTCGTTCGTATCCCAAGGAAGCATCAAGGTTGCTGTCGGGCATCCCTGACCCGCTTGAAAGCCTTCCGTCGACAACAGTCCTCCGTCAACGTGTTGAAAAGGGCAACTCGATCCTGTTAAGCATGTTTGAGATCGCATGCGCGTCCCTTCGCGAACCCTCTTTCTCCTCTAGAGATTGGGAAGGCACTCTCGGTCTCTTTTCCTCTGTCGTCCAGGATCGCATTGATCTCTCACCCAAAATCAAAAAATTACACAACGCATCTAATGCGGACTTATACCAGGGCCTTTGGGAAGCAACTATTCCGATGCTCCTATCAATTGAGGACAAGGTCAATCAAGAAGGACTAGACAAGCTTGGAGCAAGTGGCTTGCGGGGTGTGCTCGGGTGTGTTCGTCAATCAGCAATCGAACTAGAGTTAAAAGACATGTCGACGTTGACATTCTTTGATAATTTAGCTCAAGCGAGAGACACGCTATGGCGGAAGTTGCGCTCGGAGTTGTATCCAGCTACAGCTGCTCTTCCTCCACCTTTTCCGCGCGGCCTGCCGATTCAACATCTCACCGCACCGTGGAATCTCAATAGCCGAGACTTGGAAAGTTGTGCACCTTACTTGGCATCCCGTGTAGAAGCTGTACTGTTCCTAGACCCAGTTTTTGCTCTTCGTTCTGCACCAGCAGATGAAGTTTCACAAAAGGCCATCGGAATGTTCGTAGACAGTTATCGATATGCTTTGCATCTTTATATACCAAAGTCGATCCGGAGACCAGAAACAGAAATACGGGCCGGAAAGGCTTGGAGCTTCGCCATTGGTTCGTTGAGCCAACCCAGGATGGACGGAGAAGAGGCCGTTCGTTTTTGGCGCAGCCAAGGGCCGAAGCACTTGAAGGAGTGGCCGCCGCAAGAATTCGCCCTTGATAAGCGGGCAACCTGGCCCCTGATACCCGAAACAGGGAATCCACTAGAACCATGGGAGTGGAATCCCTTTACTTCAGGCAGACCAGATTCCCACGCGCGAGACCTTGGTGATCCCACGTACATCGATCTTTCACTCGCCGTTGACGATCAAACATCACATCATCCCACCGTTCACGACAAACTGGAGTCTGTATTTCCTAAGGTCCCTGCTGGAGATGCAGCCACGAACACGATTTGGGACTCTACGCGCAACATCGGCGAGGGCGGGGTTTTGTCAGCACTACTCTATCTTCATGCTAAATACGTATCGGGCGACCCCTTACTGATAGGCCCATACCCTTCCGAATACGAGCCCCGATACCCTTTTCTCTATCTCGATGATGATTCCATGTCCAGCGATGTCCTCAACCCTCTCATAGCAGTCAGAGATATCCGAGGCCATCTCAACGCAACACCTCCTGCTATAATAGCTCGGCTTGCCCAAGATATCATGAAAACTCTAGATGAAGCAGATCCTGACGCAAGCACATATATCGTGCTTCATGAGGTCGCTATGCTACTTATTGTGCGCCTGGGCGAAAGTGATCGACCTGATGCGGGGACGGAGCTAGCTATTCGCACGATTCTGCATAAACCAAAGTCAAGCTCCTGGCACCGACAACTACTGAAACCTGGCGTACTGCGTAGGCTCCCGGCTTTCGAAGCTCGTGCTTGCATTGAAGCATTTGCAAGCCGGATCTTTGACATACTACAAGCGGAGGATGGAGCAGCACAAGGGTCTAGAGATGGGAAAAGCGATGTCGTATCCGAACTACGTTGGAGTCGGACTAAAGAGGAGTCCGCAGGCAAACCCTCGGTCAAGGTAACGACTCAAAAGTTCCTCGCTCAGCTGTTCCAAGGGGCTGAATTCGTTGGCAAAGACGATGCCCTTTCCTTTCTTTCATCCCTTTACCAAAAGTCCTCGCATGTTGACGTCCACCTTAACATCGTCAAAGAGCTTTTGTCTATGCTCAGTTTTGGTTCACCGGTACGTTCCGACGACGTCTTGGCTGCTCTAGAGCTCCTGGTGCCCTCAGCTGGAAGTCTAAACGAACGGAGGCCTTTGACTGAAGCCGATTGGGCACATAGCGAAGAGACTTTGTCGCTCCCTGAGCTTCAAGAAGGCATTCTGCACACTTCTTCACCAATACTCGCTGCATTCATGTACCATTTTCGGAATGCGCCCAGCGACCCCAAACAGTCACCCTCTTTCGTCGATCGGATCATTGTTCCGACACTATTGTGCGCCAAGCAGCAAACAGAAAGGTGGATAGGCTTGTTTCTGCGCAAGTATGGACTCGATTACGTGGTCCAGGGAGAGCTCCAGATCCCTGTAGTCCCGCGAGATCCTAGCGTGAGTCAACTGCTACTATCGGCGGACAATGCAAGAGTGGGTCATATCCCTTGCACTGTGCTAGAAGAATATGTCTCATACATTACCTTCAACATCGCACCCTCGGTTCCTATCAGGGAGTTGAACAAGAAACTCCGCGAAGATCCCGCGTTGAGTTCGCAAAATGACGTGCAAACGTGGCTGCGCATATATGGATCAGGCCTCGATGCCGTGAGACAACTCAAAAGCTTTGACCTAATTCCACGGCTTGGAGTAGATGTCAGCTCCGCGCGAAATGACGGTATAACGCCCAGGGTAGTTCAAGAGCAATTTCTAAAGTTGTTTACTGCTGTGCTGTGGAACGACACTCCCACATACACCATCCTAAATAAATTCTTAACGCAGCGATTCTTGGAAGGCGTTTATTTGATCCAACCCTGGTGGAAGCCTCACGGCAAACCCATCGTCGAGGCCATGATTGCTTACGTCGACAACATTCGCACGCGAGACTGGGAGCGCGATGTGACTCGCAAACCATCCGTTCTACCGGACACATTCCCGTGGCGCCTTCTGCTTCTCGACTATCCGTGGCCAGGTCGAACCGAGAAGGACGAAGACTGCGACAGGAAATGCAAGGTCTTTGTGAAACAGCTGGGCTCTATCATTGATGGGATAAGCGGTTCTCGATACCATGGAAAGCTTTCCCAAATCAAGTCCTACCTCGCGCTTGACCCCGTGAGTTCCACCGCCGACCGCTCCACGGTGAAGAAGATTGGTGGCAAGTGGACCGTATTCTACGACAAGCGCGACCCACTCTATGACATACTTATGCATAACAGAATTCTGACTGCTGTACAACTGGGCGATATTACGAAAACTAGACTGAGCTGGGTGACCGCTCCAGAGTTGTTGAGGGTGGAAGTTGCCAGCTATTTGGTAGAGATTGCCGGAGACTTCAAGGATATCAATGAAGCGCTGAAGAAGAGAGTGAAGCTCCTGCTTGGGGTCTGGAAGAACTGTGAGAATGAGGATGTTCGCAGGGTGGGATGGGTGTTGGAGGAGAAATATTTCCCCCCTTCTGGTTGAGCGAGCATCGGGATACGGTTGTCTGTACACATATTTAGCAAAGTTCTTTATCGTGCGGAGTAGGTGAGCGATTGATCGGCGTGCAAAACGAAGATTGAGACTAGGTCCTCTCAAAAGATGAGGGTTCCGATGCTTCTTTGCTGGGTTCCTAGATCTTGGCCTTAATCCTAACATCCCTCGACCACCCAAATATAGTAAAGCCCACTCTTCGTTCGAGACCCGTATGTTTCATGTGATTATCCGAATTCATGCCATATAGAAGGCTGCTCTAGGCGCCACTCCTACTTCACACAGGCTTCACTCGACTTCACCTCAGCTTCGCCGTTTCACTTGCGATCGAGTCCGAGCTCACAACTACAAATCATTCGCCATCGAAAAGGTTCGCTCGGTCTCTCTCTTTCTCACCCCAACACCAATATCGAAGGCTTTCGCGGAGAATTGCAGTTTCATAGCTTACGGACAAAATATCTACATGTGACATGAAAGCGACCAACAGGATGACTGATATGTAAGTCGCTCCCTCCGAGCGAGGGTATACTGTCGCTAAATGTGTACAGCACCGCTCTCATCGCGGCTCAGTCCCCACTCCTCCAGCTCCCGGGTGAGCTGCGAAACAAGATTTTTGGGTTCGCTGTTGGAGGTCACACTATCGTTATCAAGAACATTCAGTCCGCGCTAGCTTCGTTCGAATATCGCTCAGCAACCAATCTCGTTGTCCGCCTCGTTATTGCTTCCGACCCGAAACTATCTAAGGATCCTCTCGCTTCCAGATACTACTTTGATACGATCGGTCCTCTAGTCCCTGAATCTGAGCGAGTTTCGCAGATCTTCACGATCGCACTCTTCTGCCGCCAGATCTATACTGAGAGCGCACTCCTCCAGTACACCAAGAATACTTTCCTCTTCAACGGCGACTTTGCGCTCCAATCCTTCGCTGAGAAGCTTAATGTCGACCAACGTGCCGCAGTCCGCACAATATCCCTTGACATTGGCTATGTTTGCCACCAAGTCTTAGTAAGTGGCAGGTCATTTAAGCGTGCTTTCGGTATTCCGTCACCAGAATTTCGCAAGCTGCTTCCTGGCCTTAAAACTATTTACGTCGCTCCGAAACACCTGG